>CM056172.1:17537171-17629541 GCA_029691765.1 Entomobrya proxima
AATATAAAATACAAAATAAAGAAATACAAGAGGTACACGCAGCCGTTTAAGGCGCTGTGTAGTTAAAAACACGAAGACAAAATAAGGAAAAAAAAACCACGAAGGTATAAAACATTGTTAGGTTAAATAATTAGTTTAACAATTTTCACGCAGTAGCTTAACTAGTACAGGTATACTAGATCTTCGATATCTTTCAAATTTGCATTTCACCAGCCTAAAGTTAAATGAATTTTTATTATACCGGCAACTGTAGTTGGGCTTTCTTTCAATCTGATATTTTGCAAACCAGTGCTTAAAACGTTCATTTTTTAGTGTTTTAACTCCAAACCTAAGCATTAGCTTATTCCATCGACATTCAAGGTTTTCTAATCCCAATTTTCTACACGTTGCCTTGTAGTTAGTATTACTGACATATGTATTAGTAATTATACCAAGCGCTCTTTTTTCTACACTGACTAGTTTTTTGGTTTGTTCTTTGGTAAGATAGTTTGACCACAAACTACAGCAGTATTCTAAGATACTTCGAATGTGTGAAACATAAAGCTGAGCTAGCTGTGACTGTAAGAATCCAAATACTTTTAGCTTTCTGATAATGTATAACTTTTTACATGCTTTTGCATAAATAGAGTCTATGTGGTCACTCCAATCACAATTATTATTAATCATTACACCCAATAACTTGCTCTTGTCAACAGTAGGTATTTCAGTTCCATTGATTGATACATTATACTTGGTAAACCTTTTTTGTTTTGAATTGTCTATAATTATAACATTACTCTTTTTCGGATTTAGGCACATATTGTTTAAAACTAATGTAGTATTGATGTCGTTTATGTAAGTATTCATTAACGGAGCCTCATCGTACTTAACACACTCAGCTATTACCATATCATCCACAAAGGAATTCATTATATTGTTATTCCCAGCATGTTTATCCTCAAAATCTTTAAGTACCTTGTTCACTAGTATTATAAAGAGAAGAACCGCTATTTTCGTTCCTTGTGGCGTTCCGTTACTTAAAGATTGGAAATGGGATAGTGTATTTTTGTACTTTGTACATTGAGACCTATTCCTAAGGAAGTCAGCGACCCATAGTATATCATTACTATCAACACCTAATTCTTTAAGACAGGAAATTAATACATTGTGGTCTACTAGATCGAATGCCTTAGATAAATCCAATAGTACGATTAACAAATATGTATTTTTAGTATCCAGAGCTTTTAAGATAAAGTCATACAATAGGACTAGGTAGTGTGTAGTGGAAGATTTTTTTATAGCCCCAAATTGGGAGGTACTGAGTTTAGTTATTATTTGCTTGTATATCTTATCAAACATGAATTCTTCCATAACCTTGCTATATATATTTGTCTGTGTAATTGGTCTCAGGTTTTCTATTGTCACATTACATTTATCTTTAGGTACTGGCGTTATGAAACCCTTTTTCCACTCACTTGGAACCTTATTTGTCTTAAAACTGAAATTTATTATGTGTGTGTAAAGAGGTACAATGTGCACCGCTGCAAACTTTAGAAACCTTACAGGGAGAGAACCAGGTACATTTGATTTTTTAAAGCTAAGCTTCTCAAACTTTTTGAGGACGGCCAGTTCACTTACTAACATGTGGTTGTCATTACTTTGTAAGTCAATACTATCAGCTATAGGTAAGTATCTACTGTTTATTTCTGAGAAATGACGATTGATTTTATTAAGGGTAGAGAAAATAGAGCGATTATCTGCTAAGGCTATTTGTTCTACTGGTGAACTTCTATCTTTTAATAAACAAAGCTCGTTTACAAATGAGTGCAATGCGGAAGGATTTTTCTCTATAGCCCTCTGGGTTTTTTCTAAATACACCTTTTTTGCTGCTTTAATCTTTTCTTTTAGTAGGACTTGTAAAGTTGCATGTTCGGGACTAATCTTCTTAACATGTTTGTACTTTCTAAATAGAGCAGACAGTTCAGAGGTAACCCATAATTGGTTTTTATAAGTTATTGTTTTTTGCTTAAGAGGAAAACACAGCTCAAATGCATTACTTAAAATATTGTTCATAAAATCTACTTTAGCATCGATAGATTCTTCTTCGTAAAAGGCTTTTAGGTTTACTGACTCAACTAGGGAAGCAAAGTCATGGAGATTATCTTTTGTGTAGTCTCGATACATAGCACAACGAGCATATTCCGTATTCATAGCTAACCGTTTTTTAGGTAAAAGATCGATACCTGCATGATAATAAGTGCTTATTTTTAATGGGGGTACTGCAACAGGATTTTCAAACCATTGAGTTAGATTAGTAAAAATTAAGTCAAGTTTTGCACTGGTTTTCCTTATAGAATCATAAAATGTTGGGAAATCTATAACCTGAGTTAGATTGGTGGTACACGAGAAAACATTTATGTACTTCCATCTGTTGAAGTCACCTAGTACAATGAAGGCTGGTGAAGTATATTTTCTGTGTATATTTTCAAATGCGCTAGATAGACTTTTAAAAAGCTGAAAATGGACGGCTTTGTTACTATTAGGTGGTAAGTAAACTACGGCTAATGCTATTACTGATACATTTCTTGGAAGGTAAGGTGGTCTTAAAAGTACCCAAGTTATTTCAAAGTCGGTGGAGTTGTTATGTACAAAGTTATTGTAACGAGTACACTGGATATTATTACGAATGTAGACTGCCGTACCTCCACCACGTTTAGAATCTCTAACAGTTTCGAAAAGATTAAAACTGTTTACATTCATATCTCTATTTACATTGCCCCATGTTTCTGTGATAGCTAGAATATCATAATCGGTACCTAAAATATGTAATGCATCTAACTTTTCTTTGTTAAGTGAGCAGGCATTGTTATAATACACCCTAGGAAAATTATACCCATTCAGAATACTCTTATCTTTATTTATATTTTTAGTCCTAGTCTTCAGTTTGTTACCACCACGTTTCCCACGACGCCTCCTTAAGATTTTAAGTCCGATGATTTTCCAGAAACTATGTAGGTTGTTCATCCAGTAGATCGAAACGGCCGCTACAGCTCATTGGAAGGGCATCGCAAACTTCACTTATATAATGTTTTATTTCGGCACTCTTAACCATTGTTGCCAGCGCTTGTAGCTGTTTGCGTAACAGAGGAGGATTGTCACTAAATGAGCTGGTTACAGCAGTAATTTTCTCAACCGATGTGCATCCTTCTATTAAGAAGTCTAATAATTCTTCATTACTGATGTGTTCATTTCCAACTGTTTTATCCATCCATTCTTCTTCAAAAGATGATCTTAAAACAGTCTCATCAATGGATGCATGATTTTTAGGTGTCTTGAGAATATTTGTTGGACTAGCATTACTAGGTGAGCTTGTTTCCATACTATCACCGGATCCGGTTCTTGGTAACTGTTTCCGTTTGCCCCTTATTGTTGACCACTCAGGTTTAGTCGTTTCCGTAGTTGGTTTTTCGGTATCAGGTGTTACCTCAGGTTGGGACTGTACATTGTTTACATTTGAGACTGACGCATTTTCGTTTGCCTTAACTTCAGGAAAAGCTTGACTATTTTTAGGGCACAGCTTTTTTTCGTGGCCCCTATCACCACATTGGAAGCACTTTTTAGCACCATGTTCGAGCTTGACCTTCAGGATATCACAGCCAAAATCAATTTTGGCAAAGTTAGGCACTTCAGTTTCCTCTTTATGGAACACCATTTTCACTAACAATGTGTGGGATAGTACATGAGAAAAACCTTCAGGTAGGTCTTTTATAGGTAGCCGTTTAAAGTCACTTTTCAGATCACCGTACTTCTTTAAAAACTCCTTGAGTGGCTCATAACTGTCAACGACAGGAACACCTTTGATGAAAACGGTTTTAATTGACGGAGCAAATATTTGGACAGGAATCACAATTCCTTTAATGTTAAGTTTTTCAACTTCCGCAACTTTATCACAGGATTCACTATTTTTAAAAAAGACAGCATAGTTATTTCCGGCTATTTTCCCGAAAGATTTGACTTGTTGAGGTTTCACAATTGACGATAGTGATTTTAAATAATCAGAAACGGTTAGCTCTTTATAGGACTTTAGCACGATACCGTGCAATTCGGATTTCTCCGACATATTTACTGTGGTGGTCAGAACCACTCACATGTATATAGGTAGTTAATATGTGTATAAGTTTGTTCAGGTTAAGTCGGCAGCAAAGGACGAGAAGTACCTTTCATGCCTACAGCTTGAACAAGACTGACTGAGATTGTCAAGTATTCAACGCATACATAGTTTGCAATAATTATGCAATTATCAATACAATAAAATAAAATTGATTTGATTTATGTTTCACAAAAATAAATTTTTATTTCAACCAAGATGTTCTAGTTTTCTGAACTATAAAATGTACACTATATATATCCTATTTATATAAAGCAGTCATGTAGGTAAGTAACTTTGAAATGAACCTTCATGAGTAAGCGTGGGCGTGTCTTTTGTGTGTCCATTTCACTTTGCTAAAAATGTTTACCAACTTGAATGGTGTCCAGTGGTGCAATACAATGAACTGTGCAGTTTTCGATCCTCATTCATATTTTTGGAAATTGAAACAGAACCACAAATAAAGCCACATACATAAACATCCTTTATACACTATAGATGTGCAGGATTCGATCCAAATCTTCCATTCTTTGTTTAAAACCTTTTGATTTTCATTCATTGTTTGAATCAAAGAAAATTTCGAATAGCCCTTGCATTTGCAATATTATGCACACTTCAAGTTGTATGAATACCAAAATAAAACCCTCTGTAACTTTGGATAGTAGGAATTTAATGTGGTTGAAAGTGAAGCATCAAAACATGCATAACACCACACTATTATATAAACACTTCAAATTCAAACAATGAAAATAGTAAAGGATACCTTGTGTTAATAAAGGACCTCACACTCTCAGTTGAGAGCATTCCATTTAAAACTCATGGGACTCGTGCTTCCTTTCAAAATATGGGTTCATCCCATTGTTTACACAGCACTAATCCTCTATTTCACTGAAGAATTCTATTCAACATGCATGGATGCATGTGTATGTAAAATAGGCAAATATGTGTTTGGTAGAAGCAGAAAATATGCTTTTTCTATTGTGTACATTTCATTAAAGTTAAAATTGACACCAACAACCGAGGAGCATTTTTGTTTCTTCCATCACCCACAAGTGCACGGATGAATGAATCTCTGAATGAACTTCATTTCTTGACATACACTGCTTCAAGTCCCAGCTATTATTCACACTTTTCATTTTTCGATTTGATGTGGCCTATGGCTATCATAATCTCCTAAATATCTATAATTGTACCATCGCATTGATGACTTAACTTTTACGGTTTTGCTAACAATGGGAATGTATATGCCTACTTATGTACTTATTTTAAAGTGTCACGCAAGCCCAAAACATGAAGATTATTGTACAAAATTGTAGATGTCAACAATAGGAATCTAAACACTTACAATAGTCCGATTGTTTACATGAGTATCCCTACTTCCTCTATTTCAAATATTTCAATGCTTGTTTATGAATATGAAACATTGAGCAATAATATATGACACGTATGACATCTCTTAAACATGACTTTTGTATCCTGTATCTCTTCAAATCTTCAAAAGTGTCAGTTTTACTCATCCTCTCGTTTCATGCTTCCCTTCTCATTTCTTAAATAATATTGTCCTCAAGTGGGTTTATTTCAGATTTTGACATTGTGTCCCTTATCAAAAAGGAGCAGATATCAATATCATTTTGATTTTGCGTGTGTGGTTCTAGTTTCATGGAGTATTTTTCATTCAAATCTGATGACAAAAGTTGCGTTTTTGGTCACCACGAATATGCCTCTATTTTTAGTACATACAAGAAATTGAATACTAGTAGGTATTTGCCATTTCCAACTTTTACGTGAAGTTGTTGTCAAAAATCGAATTTTCCTAACGCATCCTCAGGGACTCGTGTCATTATACAAATATTTTTACTATGTGCATAATTGTCAATTGTAATAAATATCATGAACGTGTGAATGTCATTGTTGGTTATGAGCACAGCCAAGACCTCACAGGTTGACAAAGTACGAAACAATATGATATGCTCATCATCACAACATTTCGTTTTGGTGTGATCTTGGGGTGGGGTGTGACACTTGCCTTTGGGTGTACTGGATTTGCAAGCAAACATATTTCTGAGGTGTGCCCAAAAGGAGGGTCGTCTTCAAATCAATAAAAGGAAAATATTTGATATAATCAAAAAATGAGTTCACAGATTCGTTCCTTCACGAAAAGGATTCATAAAAATTAATTCATAGCCCAACCAATTATTGTTTTACTGTTAATCTTTTTCCAGGGTCGTTTCTTAGGTTTCTTCAGCTAATGCACCTATTGTACTTTTGTGTACTAAGACTTGCCATGCACACCTTTGTGTGCAATAATGTAACCCAAGTACATGAAAAAGAGTATATTATGCAACATGAATAATGTGACTTGAGTAAAAGAAACCCTACTGTGCGGGAAGTGGAGTTTATTCTATATTTTTGTATTTGTAATTATGCAACCACGGCTTAATTACCTTGCGCTCACCTATAAATTGTTACAGACAGCAAGCTCAATACAACCCCATGATACATAAAACAAAATGCAATGCCACAAAAAGCGAGAAGTAAAACACCAAAACTCTTAATATATTGTTGAGTTGTGTGCTGTTTACGATACCCCGTAATAAAAGCGCTTTTAATAACAGAACGAGAGCTAACATTATCTCAAAAGGATTATAATATTATGCTTGATACGTACAGTGCTTATTATCATATTGTATGCCAACCTTTTTATTATCCGACAATAAATGCACATTATCATTCTCATTAAATTGGCTTTCTACTGCCACAAAGCACGTTTTTAAAGGTGACTGCAGGCAGAGCAGTGGTAAGGCAGAACGACGGCTGTCGTCCGTACATATTATGCCATATATGACATGAGGTATCTGTCAGAATTAAATCATGTTAAGAATCAGTGAACCAACGACAGACAGACAACGCTACGTCTACCAGTTTAAAACTAACTGAGCATGATATCTTGGTAAAAAGAAAATAGTAATAACAAATCAGAGAACGGGGAATACAAGGGATTTAAGTTGAATTGAAGAGTAGCCTGCGTTATTTGGCTTGCAACACTAAAGTTATTACGTTTAGTTTGGTAGTGACCAAAGGCCAACTCTTATTCTAAAGAAGCACGTATGCTCGAAAAATGTACTTTTTAAAGTGCATAACACATAATATGAACTCAATGTTGTGTGCTCTTATAAAAACAAAACAAGATGCTCAAATTAGATAAGAAAATATTGGTCACTGATTAAGATCATTATCGTTCCCGTAGTGCGACGGGAACGGGACAGGGGGGAAACAGCAAATACTGACATGGGCAATGTAATGCTCTTTACTTACTGACTGGCAAGTTGAGCTACAGTCCACACCACTAATAATATGGACAAGCGGAAGGTGTCTACTACTGCTTTAAAGGTTTGCACCGACAAAAAGCTCAGCTCAAGCACAACAAATGTTAGTAGTGCCAACTCATTTTCTTTCTGTAAAAGTAAGATTTTGGTCGCATGAGCATGTGCCTTATTTCATGTGCCAACTGACTCTATAGTTTGTCAGCATCAAATGGGGAAAAATGCTTTTGCCAAAGGCCTACATATGAACAAATAGAACAATACTCAATAAGAGCTTTATGACATTGTGTGTACAGATTGTTATGCAAGAACGCAAAAAAGTGAGTTATTTTGCTAACAAAAAACTCACTATATACCTGTGGTCAACTTGAATGTCTTGTGCTTTTGCGGTCGGTATTCGGATTCGGTGCACATTTGTTGTTTAGGCATATCATGTGGATGGAATTTTTCTACATTAATTTGCGAACATTCTATCATGAACTGCAGACCTATTATGAAGTGATAATTTTGCAACTATGTTATAATAATATAATAGAAGTGCTAGGTAGCAATTGCAATTGTCGCATTGAAAATTGGTGACTTACCTATATCCATTCACCAATCCACTGGCCTATACGATAAGTTCAACTTTCACTTGAATATAGTTGCATTTGTTAAAATTCTATTCCAAATGCGTAATACTGAACACTCATAAAGTACAATTAATGGTCGAATATTATCTAACACATCACAGCAGGCCAGACAAACCGTAATATTGCCAAAACGAATGCTGCATAAATTATGTTAATTTGGCATATTTCCTATGTACATATCACAAGGATTTAATTTGAAATAATATGTTCTTTTGGCACATACTAATCTCCACTGCTCCATTTATACCGTAAGGCAAGTGATAACTGAAGCTGTATATGCACTAATGCAACAAAATCTGAGAGTATTATGTGATAAGCAATCACATTAAAATACAAAATTATAATCAAGTGAAAATGTATGCTGTCTTTCTCATCAAACTTCAAGTAATCAGTGCATTTTCATACCTCATTCAAATCTCCAAAACACTGATTAGGAGACCTGCCTTCAAAACAAAAAAATCTGCTTTCGTCACCACAACACGACGTGTCATTCTTACGTCCGGAGAATTCAAGTGGACACTTGATATCATACGATAATACAAAAACATGCAATGGATAAACCCAGAAAAACCTTTACGATTCTGTGTAGGAAAGAGTAGGTAAGAGCATAAGATTTCATGATTATCACAAAACGACACGGCATTCTTATCTCCACGTTCTTCCACTTGAACATCAAAAGAGACCAGTCAAGTCAAGAGTTTTATTTTTGTTTTTTAATATTGCGCAACAAAGCAGCTATGTTTTCGTCAAACAGAACTTGCTCACGAAAAGGTTTGAAATGATATTTTGCTTTGTCTTGTGATAGAAATGATAACATTTAAATGTATGCATTACATGCAGCATTCCTTCCTCCTTTTATATAGTATTTCCTTTTTTTACCCGCAGCAGTTTAATTTTGTATTTGCAGATCCCTGTTTCTTCGTAAAGAAAAATGTATTATTTTATATGTTACGTCAGTCAATAATAATAATAATATAAACAACAATATTCTTAGCTTTTTTGTGCTAACTCTGAGCTTTCTATTGGGGGTTTATCCTAACTTGCCTCTTGAGCAGATAGGCTCTCTTAAGCTGTGAAGGTGGAGCACGCAAGATTCTGAACACAGCATGTCTAGTAGCTCTAAAAATGCTTGCTCCTACAAAAATCACTACAAGTTCTGTTCTGATAGTGTTGTACTCGTCCTTACCTTTCTTTGTATCGTAAACCCTGCATAAAAATGTACGTATTTTTTTCTTTTCTCTTTCCAGAGCATTTGTATCCTCGTACTTCCTTTCCTATATGTGGTACACACATACTTTTGCTGAAACCCACTTTATAGATTTGCTCTTGATGTCTTCAAGTCCGTCAGTGTTCAGATTTTAAATCAACGAGTCTTAAGTCATAAGATGTTGTACAAGATCTCAATGATCAATTGCATCTCCACTGTTTTTACATGTTTGGTTTGTAAAAGAAGAATTAAATTAAAAGTAGCAAACTACTAATGATTCATATAAAACATAATCAGTGATTTAGCTTTTCTTAGATTAGTTAGCTTCCTGGAATGAACAACATTACAGTGACAGTTACCAAGATTTTCAATGGGCAAGATTTAGTTTTGTAAGTTAAAATAGGAAAATAGAATAATCAATCCAACCTTGTTACTTGTACCGATACTTTTATGTAACCATTTAACTATTTTTCTGATACATATATGAAATGAAGGCAAGTACCGTCAAATACAGAGAAACGCATCCACTGAAAAGAATGTGTTCACGCTAATATAGGTATAATGCATGTTATTAATATAATTCTACTGCATATATCTGCATCGATGTATATAGTTCTACCGTCCTATTTCTTTCCTGTATCCGACGAATGGCATTTTTGGACTACTCAAACATATGAAATAGGTACATAGTTTTAAGATATTATATGCACATATACCACATACAGATAATATTATTGCGGTGACCAGGAAAAGGACGGAAGTCTCTTGTGCATGACTGACTTGACTGTTTATTGTGAATTCTCCTTAAATTCTATGTCGTGTTCCCACAACCAGCTATATTCCACTGCTTTCTACTCCAGCCAGAAACTTTCCCTGCTCTCATACTACTGCCGCTAGCTAAGAAAAATAATATATTCCAAGTCGTAGTATACTCCCATGTCGACAATGCCATGCAGAGTATAACACGTTCCTTGTTCGTCCTCCGTACATGAGTATATGTATTTCATTCTGGTAGTGGTGGTTTCGCTAGGTTTGTGCTCTCGCTTCCTTGATTTTTACCGTCACACCGTCATCCTCATATATTCCTTTCCGATCCTCGTCTCGATGCCAATAGGACACCACTTGTACATAGCATGCAGGAGAAGAGAGTACGGTTTGCGATCCGTCTCCTCCTCCTTCGTTCTTCAGAATATGTAAACTTTTACTCCTTCCTGTTATCTACATACATGAATGACAAAAAATCCCCGTCGAAAGTTGGTCTTTGTTGAGTCAAAAAACAACATGCACGGAAGCCGCATTGTGATTTTGGGAAGAGAAAATTCAGTTTTTAGTTTTTCATAAACTATTAGCTATGGAATAATAAAGTCGTATCAAAATCCATTTGAAAAAAATTCTTTGAATTTAATTTTTATCAAATTTCTGTCTTTGGAATATAGAGGTCATTTATGGTCAAAATAAGTGACAGGAAAGAGTGTGGCCGTTGTTTTTGACGGACAGATTCACATAACGTGTGTCGTCTCTCTAACTAGATGAGGTGATGTGTTCGTATATATCTGAGTTTGAGTTGGCTCAAGTGGTTTGAGTTTTGCCTATACCATGACGGTAACAAAATTGATAAGATTATTATTGCCCCGTGTGCATATTGCGTACTTATACGGGCCGGAAAATCTGTGCAGTGCGGTGTGAAAAAATTACTGGAGGTGTAACTATGATTGTGGTGGGTGTGTAGCTGTAATAAATTATTTATTCGCCGGTTTGCAAGTAAACACTTAACCGAACCAAGAATGACGACTGAAATGTTTTCATAAAATTCGTAAGACAAAAGAGGTATACTAAAATGCACTTCAAACATTTGACAAATAATTTATTCTGCATTTTGCCATACTGCGCTAATATGCATACAGTAAATTGTGACAGGTATGTCATCATCAGTCAATGGTTGGACTGATTAATGACATTTTAATTAGTAGAGAACAACGAGGTAGCAGAAGTAGTGGTGGTGGGAGCGTTTAATAAAATTATGAGTTCAAACATGATCTACGGTCTATGTAATGGGGGCATGACAGCCCAAGTGACAGATAACTATAACACTTCAGTTCTTACAGCAGCAGCAGCCTCAACCGTTATACCAGTCTCGGGAGCACCGGCCACTGGTGGTGTTGGTGGTATCGCTGCTGCTTTAGCAGTTTCAGCAGCATCTACTTCAACATCGTCATCATCATCATCACCAGCCACTGCTGCAGTAGCAACAGTTTCTTCAAATGCCAGTGGCAATCATTCTTCATCTTCTGTAGCAGGAGCAACTTCAGCCTCCTCCGTCTCATCTTCACCCCTACCCCCGTCAGCCAACTCGGCATACCTGCTTCCTCATTCGCTTTCCTCCTCATCAGCTCAAAATAACAACGGGTTTCCAAACGGACACGTAGCCAACTTTCCACTGCACAACAGTGGAAACTTTCACCTTCATCACTCTCACCACCATTCACATCATCAGCAGCCACCAGTACAGGATTATTGTCACGGACTAATTAGTGACACCACACCTGAGGATATAGCAAATAGCTCTGGTGGTATGTTGAATGGAAATAATGGGGGTTACATGTACACTGGAAGTTCGACAGGGCTATCTGACTATTATGCTGCATACCCAGGGGCAACTGGGAATCAGGGCGTAATAAACGGTAGTAATAGCGTTTCAGTTTTAAGTGATTCAGCAACCAGTGAACGAAATCCTCCAGTGTCCTCCACAGATACAGTTTCAAACAACGGTACTGGTGGTGGTATTTCTCATCATCATACGGGAATAAACGTTTATGGGAACAGTAGTAACGGATCTCGAAATAGTGTTTTACCGGTGTCAGTGGTTGTTACTTCAACTTCAGGTGGTAATAATAGTGTCAGTAACTCTGTGATTTCCTCCCCCACCTCATCAAGCTCATCACCCGGCTCAGTAGCATCTTGTGTTGTTGCAATGTCTACAATGTCAACTTCTTCATTTCAAACCCATTCTCTTCATCATCCAAATCATCACCATCATCAAATGAGTCCATATTCGATTCACCCTCAACAACACCATCCTCATCAACAGCATCATCTACACAGCTCATCAAATTCTAGTTACGATATCGGCCCTAGTCCTACCCTTCCACCGGAACATGTTATGTCTATTTCACCCAACTCCCTTTTAGCCTACACCGCTGGAAATACGGGAGGTGGTAGTGGATATGGAAATGGAGGACAACAGCAGCACCATCATCACCACCACCCTTCTACCCATCACCACCCTCATCTTCAGCAATTTTCTTTATCTGCTGCTGCCGTGTCGGTTACCACATCTGGGGCGACGCAAGACTTTCACTTGACTCGTCCAACATCCTCTGATCTCTGCGAACTCTCTCAGTACACACTATCAAACTCACCTACAACAGTATCCACTAACAATCGTTCATCTGCTAGTAGTACAACTAATTCAATAGCATCATCAACGACTGATTCCGCCATTTTAGGCAATGGACAAAGTTCATGTCTCCTTGCAGCTGTGTCCTCTGTACCTACCACAACCTCGAACTCAGGAAGCCCTGGTAGTAATTCGAGTCCCTTGAGCCAACAACAGGCTGCTTATCATTCTCATCATCACACCCCACCCCATACACAGCAATACGGAAGAGTATCTGTTGATTCCAATGGAATGGATATGTCTGGAAATCCCTCATCCAGCAGCAGTCCTCTTGGGGAAAGTCCTAGTCCCGGAGCAAATCTTCACCATCATTCCCATTACTCAACTCAATACGGTGGGGGAAACATGCAGCATCCTCCCCACGGTATGAGTCCCCCGGTGGCAGTTGCCGGGCAAACTGGTGGGATTCCCCCGCATTCTCATCACTTTGTAAATCATCCTCATCACCATCTTCAAACGCTGCATATGAACCACCCTCACTCGTATGGTCATCAACTTCCTGGCAGCATTGCCCCTCCAAACTCACACCATCCTTTTAGTCATCCGCACCACCTCTCAGCAAGTCCGACGCAGTTATTAAATGGAAGTATGGCAATTCACCATCATCATCAACAACTTCCTCATCAGAACCCGTTAGCACAAATTCAGCATCATTCAATTCACCCCCACTCACAACAGCAACAATCTCAACAGCAGCAGCACAATGGCTCTGCTGGTGGTGGCGTGGGTGCCAATGGATCTTCTGTTCCAACATATAAATGGATGCAAGTCAAAAGGAATGTTCCTAAACCCGCCGTCCCAGGTACGTACATAAATATTTCATAGATGTGTTATGTGTAACACATAATGTGTTTCATAAAGATTCCTCATTTTGTTTCATTTAAAAAGTAAAAACGTCCAATGCCATAAACACTGACGTTACTTCTCCTGTTTAATGTACAACCACTTAAAGCATTAGCTACCGTGCATTCTTTGACAGGTACACACCATTGGCACAGTTTAATTGTAAACTGGACGACGGCATATAATATGACAGTCACACACGGGTTTACACTTAAATCCCATTAGACAAACACACTAGAAATGGAAACCAAAGGCCACACACAGACCTGGTCATTATCTTCTTTAGCATATCCAGCAAAGCGTTTTAATGCTGAGAGATATTGTTGCATCTATGTTTTATGTATGTATCTGTATAGGGACAACTTATATCCTTTAAAAGCACAAAACTTGAGGACATTAAGTACTTGTACTGTTATATCATCGTGTATTATTCAGTGGTCGGGTAATGCGGCAGTGACTTGTCAAAAGTGTCAAGTCAAGTGGCAAAATGGGAATTGTACTTTTTAGATTATATGACAAGATAGTGCATGTCATGTATTACGCGAGCATGGAATAAATATGAGCGCATCCACAAACATATGAATATTTATGTCTCGTTTACTTTGTTTTAATAAGTATATGTTACATTTATGATCAAGAATATCAGCTCTGTGCAAAGAAGCTTTAAAACTCGTTTATTAAAAGAACAGCACATTATTAAAAGAATTATTTTTTAAACAGTAATGTAAAGTAGTGTTAAACTAAGAATCGCAATTCGTTCAAGAAAAATTATTTTTGACGGTTTTGGTACTTTATGACAGTTTGCAAGAATCGTAATCATTGTTGTAGCGAGCTAGAAATGAGACTTCATTTTAAGAAGACATTCCTAGGAATTCATTCGGATGTTACATGTTAATAGAAACTATCTACAAAGTGACATGTTTCAGACTTGTTCATTTTTATGACATGGATTTTTAGCCGCATGTGCATACGGGCACGTGAAAATTCCAATTAAAAAATTTCAAATCTTTATTAAAGGACATTTTACTGGAATGTGATTAGATCGGTTCCCCAAAAATGTCACTTGTTTTGTTGCCTTACTATTATCAAGTTGCTACTTGTCTTAATTTTCATGTAATACGTAGAGTTTACAAGTCATATTGACATCTTAATCCTTTGATCATCTTTCTCAAACGTCAATCATAATTTAAAATGAGCTACCTCAAACACACATCATCAGTATACTGTTGTTTTCTTCATATTAGACTCTCATTGCTGAGTCGTATAGGGTTACAAAGCTTATTAAAAGTTGCGGCTAGAGCCTTTCATGTATTATTCATGAATTTAAAAAGTGTTAAACTTGTATGCATGAAATTCAGATTTTGAATGGATAATTTTCTGATAAAGATTACATTTAACATTAAATTCACATTTCCTTTCGTTGTTCTGATCGCTTTCTAAAACTACTTAATTCGTATTATGTATCCGTTATACAATTTAAAGTTAATACGATGTCATACCAAGTTTTGATACAGTGCCATATTTAAATTACAAAATATTCAAGAATTCAGAAATAATACATTTCTCATCTTTTTTACCCTGCATGCTAACATTCATATACCTAATTAAAATGTATACCGCTTATTTGAAGTTTCAATTATCCATGAGTTTACACACCTTTGAAACTCATATATGAAAATAAGCATTATTGTACAGTCAGTTTCAACTTTATATAGTTACCCACTTATCAGTCAAGCCACACAGAAAATCTTTCTCAAAATGCGGTTGTCAAAAACATTAAAAGGCACTACAAAACTGACTTGTTCGTCCTGTCTTGTTCAACTTGTCTCGGCATGTTGATTGTCAATGTCGAACAGGTAATACGAAAGAAATGTTATCCTGTCAACTTTCTGCTGCTTGCGTTTTGTACTTCATAAAAAGAGGCAGAGACAGGGTTATAACCAAGAAATATATATACCTATATGTAAAGAATTTAATGTTCAGGTAATTTTGCTAAACAAATTCTTTATCCGAGATTTAAAAAAAACTAAAGTCAAGCATGCAAACAAAAAATAAAACATTATCAATGCATGAAATTATGCTACCTATAACTATACACAAATTTAATTGATCAGGTATGAAACTGATATTTTTACCCTTTGCAATAGGTATTTATACTAATTTTTGAAAACAAGAACCACACAACGTATAAGTAACTACTTGACAAAGTTTTGAGAAAAAGTGTGAAATGTTAAAATATTGATGGAAAATCGAATTAAAATTGATCGCAATCACTATTTATTCATTCTATAATGTCCCAATGTCCGTCTTAGTAACTTCTATCAGAGAATGGCATAAAAAGTTGTAAGTCGGTAGTACATTTTGTAGCACACATTATTAGTGTATTTATCAAAATGGATGCTTGCTGTTACCATTTTTTCAGGCTGAGCCAATTCTTTTCAAAAGCAGTAGGGTGCATAATTTTCTATTCTAAAGATCTAAAGAACCCCTTGTCTGCACAGCAGAGGCAATGGAAACTGTTAGTAGAAAGAATGGAAAATGATTATGGTGAGATGAGTTGGGTCAACAAAAATGACACCCTAGAATATGCACGTCATATTATGCTTACAAAGTACACAATATACAGTCAGAGAACTCCATCCTGGCGTTGTTAAGAACATGGTGAATCGGATAAAAAGCTTTTCAACAATGTTTATTCAAGTGTAAATGTGAGCATGAATAATCAGAAATGGTGCTCAACAATGCTTTACAAGCATGGGTCCGTCGTTGAAAAAAAAGCATTTTCGGTGCGTTGTTATGATTGGTTACCCAAGTCGCATCTTGGGAGTTGAGAGTGAAAATGGCTTTCCTCAAAGTTTGCCGATAATAGTTCCAAAATATCTTTCAATTTCGCCATTTTAGTTTATGGAAGCATTGTTGGGTGTTGTTGAAGTTAATAGCATCTCTTAGCAAGTGTTCTTGTTTTTCAACCAGCACACAAATGAAACCGACACAAATTGTCTTTCTCTGGTTTATCTACTGATCCTTTGAAATACTTTGATCGTATATCAATGAGTATACCAGCATTTTTTTACCACCAACCATGAAATTTTGAAAATTTACAATGCTCGATCCATCATGTTATCTGTCATCTCAGAAATATTGAATACAATATTCTTTTACCATCGCTAAGACTAACGATAACACCCTCTGGTTTAGATGATCATGTGTCATGCCGATGCATGATGACAACCCACGTGTATATCGGTTGTATAGGTTTCACACAATATCTGTAAGATGTGAAATTCGATAACAGGGAATGACGTTGCGGAAACTATGTCTCGATAAATGAACACGCACTTTTGGGAAATTTGTCACCAGCTTTCATTGTATGGGTGTTCATATCATATTATGTGTGTACTTCAAAACAAAAATGCACTTGAATAATTGTCACTATTTACCAAAACACCAATTTTAAACATTATAATAATATGTTTAGGTATTGGCTGAAAAATCAAATACCTTATGCACATACGCATTTTACGAATTAACGTAATTATGATTTTAGAGGCATTTCGTATCTAACTTCTACTTTGTACTTGCTGCGTTGAAAGTTAGGAAGGATCAATGAAATATGTTTTACTGATTATGATTTTCTAAACCACAACCTCAGTTCATCTGCACAAGTCCCCAAACCAAGAGCAGTCTAGAAGCTATTCAAATATAAAATATGATTACATTATAAAAGCTGATTTTCTTACTTGTCACATGCTAAATAATCAGCAAAATAAAATCAACGATAATTTTACTCACTTTTTATGGTTATTACACGGCCTGGAGTGCAGCACAACTTTGAAATAGCTAAGTATATAAAGATTTCTTTGTTCCATTTGTTATATGCTTTTTATTTGCGCATTTAATTCATAAGTATGCGTGCCTGCTGATATCTACGGGTTTTAGGAAATTAAGTCAGGCAAACTGGGCTTAAAGCGGTCTTTATTTTTTACTTCATAATGCCCATAAAATATGAAATTTACAATTTCTTTGTTTCGTGAACAAACACTATTGACTATGAACGTAAGAAACAGTATTTTCAGTGCTTATATATAAGCTGAGCTTATATTCTCTTATCACTTATGTTTGGCCATTAAAATTGCATCGTAGACTATAATGCTAATTGCTATAATATAACGTTTTTTTAAAACATGTAACTCAAAATTCAGTTCTTAGATTGTATTGTATTAGGAATATGAAGTAACTTGTGGTGTACCTAAAATATTTGAAACAAAAAGCCTTCGTTGAGCTTGTTATCAATGAACATTGTAAAAAATCCTAGGATATTGATGATCAAACTGGGATTTGATCTCTAACAATTACTTGGAAAACCTACATAAGCAGCATTATCAGTAGTACATTTTAAGAAAAAAATCATAATTAAATGCCAAACAAGATGCTAGGTTATTTTTTCATGAAGAAAAATATAAGAAATTATACAATAAAGCTGCAAATTAAAATTCACGCTGAATGAAATAATATTGTTGTCTGAAGAAGATATTTCCCAAGAATGTAAATGTCATTTAGTTTTTTATTGTTTTTATGTTATTGTCAGCCATCGGCCTATGAAGTTTTCTTGAGATAGACTAGAACATGCATAGGAAGGAATAAGGTGTAATATGAAATCGCACTCCTCCAATGAACATTTATCTTAGTTGAAAACTAAACTAAACTAAAACTGATATGTATAGCTAAGTAATAGAATTGAATTTTTTGTGTTCTCTTTCAGCAATGCCACGGAATGAATACACAGGTTCGGTACTTACCCCCAGTGGTACGAATAGTCATCTCGGAAACAGTCTCCTTGGGGGTAATCAGCCTTCCGGAGGTGCTGCGGGTCGAACAAACTTTACTACAAAGCAGCTAACCGAACTGGAGAAAGAATTTCATTTCAACAAGTACCTTACTCGTGCAAGAAGAATAGAAATTGCTTCAGGTTTACAACTCAATGAAACGCAGGTTAGTGCAGTGCCTACACACACAAATGAGATTTTAATGAATGGCTTTACTTCACCTTTCACGTGAAATGAGTAAATCAACAAGTGCAAATGTGTGAAAAGCGTGTATGCCTTTCTATTTTAGGTGAAAATATGGTTCCAAAACCGACGAATGAAACAGAAGAAACGAATGAAAGAAGGATTGATCCCACCGGACACAATCACTCCTTCTAATGCAACATCTCCCACGACACCGGACACTCCGTCGGAAAACTCTAATTCTAGTTGTCCAACTTCTGAGAACAATCACAAGGTTGAAGTGGATTCCCCACCAACACCCTCTTCTTGTCAGTCCTAACAAACTAGTTCCTGTAACTTACAACGTAATGATTGTAAACGTGAAATCATCACTTTTCTGGAATATCTGCGATGCTTCCTTTTGTCACCCACCATTTCGGTAACAGTGGTTTAAACAACAATACCGTGTTTTAGTTCAAATTAATGTATCTCATTGCCTGTTCTTCGCATATAAACCGTTTGTTTGCTGATATTATATTAAATGGTATAAGGGATAATGAATTGAAGATGCAACGTGTTTATTTTATTATTAATTCTGAATAAATAAGCAATGAATTATGATTAACACAGTGTCACACGGGTAAGTGAAATTCATTTTATTAAAACTTTAAAAGAAAAAAGTAACGAGTAACGAGATACATACACGTGAAAACATTTTGTCAAGTAAACGCATTCTAGTTTCATGAAAGCCAGTTATACGATTTCCAATCTCTAGTATATACCATTAAAACTAATTACCCGATGGATTGGTGATGTACTTCAAGTTGCAAAGCTACAAAAATTATCGTCATTAGAAAAATAATTTCAGATTTATAAGATAAAATTTTTAATGGACAGTTATCATTTGTCTGCGCTTTTTGGGGAAAGTTGCTTTATTCCTGAAACTAAAAATACACATTACACCAAGTTAGAAAGTTTATAAGATTTCATCATGAGATTCTTTTTGTTTGCAGAAAATACTACGTGAACAAAAATGCCATAATAATTACTTGGTTAACTAGATATGTTGATATTAATACCTGGTAGATTTATTTACTTTATTTTATTCGTTTACTTACGTTCCGCGTGACTTCTGTTTCCAGTGATTTTTAAGCATATAAAATTATAAAGAATGCATGTCGTGTTAAGAAAATGTAAAATAATATTATATTACATTGAACAACTTTTACTTGTAAGTTAAGTATCTAAAAATAACAATAATTATTGTCAAAACATTTATCATCATAACCTTCTGATACCAGCCATTCTACCTTAAACACGTTCAAATAAAAATGGAAAATGTGAACACGAGAACAACATTTAATGAATCGTATTTCTGTAATTTTACTTCATTGTACTTCGTATGTCTGTCGGACAGACTCTGTCCTTGATTTTTGCATAGCATGCATATTTTCAAATATTAGTGACATCAATACCTAAACACATACAACATTATATGTTTATTCAAAATCTCGGCTTCAAAACTGAAGAGACACTATTAAATAAAGTTCTGTTATTGCGATTGAGCTTTTAGAAAGAGAGTATCAGAGTGCCCCGTTCACTGTATTTGACTTCTTGTATTCTGCAGTGACAAAGTGAAAACTTCAATGTAGAAACAACAACACTCTCTAATGTGCTTAAGCTTAAGCCATAAATGGCAAATAAGTCAATTTTTCACCCTGATTCATGACTGATATTGTGTTGTACATATACCATTATATTATGGTATTATGTTAAACAATAAGTGTTGTATTTTTTAACTGACAATGAAGCTTAAATTCTCTTGAAATCCTTGATACTTCTATTGTAATAAAAATGTTAGATGCATATAAGACTCTTAGTTGTGAAGAAAAATTTACATAGCTATGATTTTTTAGATTCTGTTGGCTTTTAAACTCCAAACCTCTGTGCATTTTTACCCCATAAATACTAAAAATCGTATTTATCATGACTTCATTTGCTTGATATAGCTTATAAAAAAGAAGTGGTTTCTATTTCATCATATCAGAATTTAGTTTGATCAAAAAATGCATATGCAGTGAAGATGCTGACTGGCATAATCTTTGTATTGCCTTATTTGTGTTCACGTTCACATCAGAGAATCCTATCTATGATAAGTTGACTTGCATATGGTAAGGTTGGCTCACCTGTGCAGGTAAGCATATTATATTACAGTGTGCCAACTAACCTAAATGAATATATAGATGACATCAATGTCTTCATGAAAGATCCATAAAAATACGACAACGCACATTAACCAATTTAAAATATCGCTTACAGTGAAAGATGCATTAACTACGCATCTTAAGATGGCATATGTACACATGTCTATAAAATTACTGATTTGAATTCATTCATCACAAATCTTTTTATCTCAGCATGTGTAGTTTATAAAAATAAAAAGTTGTAGAAAATAATACTTCGTATTTACACGATGAAATTTAAGAACACGCAGATCTCTTACTTGTGATATTGTTTATACTTACTTATAGTAGATATAATACTAAGTTTTTATGTCAAGATTAATACAAACAAACTAGTGCAAACAAAGTGCAAGTTTATATTATGAATAATTCAAAAATGATAATGGACACACCCTCTGATTCATAATCGGAAACATTATTACAGGGAATGAAAGTATTTTTCTTTGGGTATTTGATTTGGAATCGACTCAAATACGTCGCGTGTCCCGGACTTTCTTTTATCGAAAAGTTAGTTTTTATTTAAGTATCTACATCACACAGGTTGTATTTCAAACATCACAATGATGACCACATTTGATAAGCTCATGTATATGGATATACGAGACGGGAACATTGTGAACACAGAAGAAAAACGTCTTACATTGGCTTATGAAGGCTTAACAGAAGTGCCAAATCATCTCATCAAAGATTATGGAGGAATTGTGGAAATTTTGGATCTGAGTCATAACAAACTCACGTAAATCAAGTGACAGATAATTTGCAGATTTTTCAATATTTCATACAATATAAATTATAGTTTTCTTTGTTTGCATTCTTGCAGAAACGTTGACTTTCTCGCATCATTTAAAAAATTAACCACACTGATCTTGGATCATAATTACCTGACTGCAGAAACGGTCTTTCCACCCAATCCTAATCTTACAACATTATGGCTAAACCATAATTTCATTGACAAGCTACATCCCTTTGTGCACAAGCTGGGAAAGTCTTTCAAAAATATTAAATTTTTGAGTTTGATGGGGAACATGTAAGTTTTAATAGCGGTGAAAAGTTCTGAATCTTTTAAATTAAGTAATATAGCTGATCATGCCTCTTAGTTGATCTTAGGATCATGCAAATACGTAACCATTACTTTTACAAATAAAAAAAGTTACATTTTTACTGTTTTATTAGCGGTGCACCCAGTTATCTTAATGGTGGGACTTACTACGAATACATACAGTACAGACTTTTTGTAATCGCATGGGTACCTCAGTTGGAGTACTTGGATGATCGTGTGATAACTTCGGACCAAAGAGCAGAAGCCAAAAGACTGTTTGGAAGATCACTGTACGCAACTTTGGTAGAGGAACAGATTCCAGAATTCATTGAGAAAGTTATGACTAGATTTCGGGGTAGTTTTGTACACCAAACTTCGATGCAGAGAGAAGAGCATGAATGTTCTGTGATATCGAGCCACCCCGCTGGTGACGAAGCAAATAGTAATCAAATGGCTTCTATTCCAGTGACCTCACATACGGTTCGGTTAAACTCCTCCGATTCAGAATCATCTTTAAGCTTACCGAAACGAAAGCCAAGAAATCTGATTATATAGAGATTTGCTACAAATGTAGAACTTTCTACTAGTAAGTGTATGAAACAGATTAGTGCCCCAACTGAGCCCTACATGTCATTTGCAAAAGCGTATATTCAAACAAGAAATAAAAAATAACTGTAAAATACAAAATTAATCAAGTAACATTTTAGTTGTTTTAATCAAGCTTTATTTCTGGGCATTTGTACAAAACAAAACGGTTATCTTATACTTATTGAATATCTGGCACTTTTAAAAGCATTTTATTCGTGCAGCATGGCTTTACATTTATTTACTGCAACAAACCCGTCGTATATGTTCAATTCTAATTTAATTCAACTTGGTGGTATGCTTCTAATAGGGTGAAATGGTGTAAACTTGGCATCTTTGGAGATAATAGCCTTTTATATCACAGTCAATATATCCGAAGTTTGGATTTATAACTAACAATAAGTATATGCATGTCATTTATATCACATTAATTAATGAAGACAGGAAACGAAGTCAGCTATAACGTAACCTTAAAATATACCTGCAACCATAAAACAACAAACAAACGTAACTACTGATATAATTTTATGTTTTACAACAAGTTTTCAATCACATGAACGTAGTATTATAGAAATAGAGTTCTTCCTGATGTATTTTCATTTTTGTACAACCATTGTCGCATATAAGGCAGAACGGGTAGAATGAAGTGTTACTATTTTAATTATAAGGATGAACGATAAAGTCTTGACGTAATAATTAATTTATACAATAATAATACCCAAACCCTTCTGTCTATAGTATTATTATTGTCCAATTCATTCTATCAAGTCTGAGAATCAAGTCGTATTCTCAGAGAGTGTCAGAACGAGTCATAATTATATCTCACAAAATTTCTGGGAGTTTTATACTACCTGACATATTTTTTAGAATCAGAAATGAAGACAAGAATGAGACACTTACTGAAAACGTTCACTGCAGAGAAATTCTGTTGAAATTCGAATTATTACAATACACCAAACCATTCGTTCAGAGTAATACGAGCATTCATTACTCAAAAATCATTTTAATGAATGAGACGTCGATGGTAGCATATCAGTGCTTAATCTGCGAGGTAATTCACCTGGTAGGCTATTGGTCTGTAATTCGTTTGGATCTCTAAGAATATCCAGGTGATCAACTGTGCAAGATAACTTTGTTCGTAAATGTTTCACCGTATCTAGTGAAGCATTCAAAATTCCAGCTTCAATTATCTTTTTTGGAATGAAACTATTTAAATGCAAATCTATATCAAGCAGCCATTGAAAATCAGTACGACTAGGATCTCCCACTTGAGGACAAAATACCCAACCACTCGTCCCTTGTGTACCTCTGAAAACAAATTTGAGAATAGAATAAGTAAATTGTGGCGTTATTTATTCGTAATTTAAAAATGACTGTTCGCAGTTAGATTAACCTGATTATTTTCCCTTTGCGTGGCTGGCTTTGGTGCTTGACCGATTCAATGGCAAGAACATGATATCCATCTTCAAACACCTTATAATGGCGTAAAGTTACAAAGTCACGAGGAGAGACTCCAGCCGCGCCTTTGCTAACTTGATAACTGACATCGGTAACAGGGTTCAGTTTCTGTATGAACAATCATTCAAAAATGTTTGCTTGTGTACTCGTTTCTATACAAGAAGTTTGCATTATTTTATCGGTCGATGAAGAATACTATAAAGCCAGTTAAGCATGTACCTGCAAGATTTGACAATGCGAAACTGCCGGATTCCATTCAGGCATTTGCTCAAATTTGTCGAATAGCTCTGTCACAACTTTCGAAATATGGCTATATATTGTACCCTGAAATAATCCAAATTAAATAATTGTTTGCAACACTTCTGTTTAAGTTTGTATGCAAATTTAAGTAATTGACAACGCTTACTGATATCATGAAAATTTTTTTGGGTGATTTTTGACTAAATACATTATCACCGTTTTCAGCAGTTTTGTCGAGCACCCACTGATCGCTTCTAATTCTGTTTAATAACTGTTGTGCCATCAATGGCGCTTGCTGAAGCCAAATTGCCTAAAAGTTATATTTAAAAACACGGAAGAACACAATTTACAGTAAATGAATTGTATTGTGATTTATGATATATTAAATAAAAAATTATATTATTTTAAGAATTTTTTACAACCTCAGTAGAAGATGGAGCATACGTTGGCATTTTCCCCATTAGCAGCTTCTTTTTCTCCATTGATTCAGTTTCAGAGTTTTCGTTTTCCCCGTCTGAATGAATGGGTGATTCCAGAGGAGAGTAAAAATCAACTATGGATTCTGGATAACTTCTATGCATAGGCGTTTGTGCTAAGTGAGCCACGTTTCGCCCAAGCCAGGGCATTACACCATGACTTTCTTGATTGACGATACTATTTCCGCCACGAGCTGCTTGTTGGCCTATCGAAAAATTAGAATAGCCATCATACTTGACTAAAATCAAACGTTATATAAAGCTGATCGTTTGATGGTGATTTGAGTTCTTATAGAGAATATAGACATATCAAATGTGACATGAGGCTTGTTCGTTTCCTCTAACGTCATCATCAAATTGAAAGATTTTGAAAGAAAATATTTATCGAGAGGCAATATGATAACTATATGTATAAGAATATATATTGTGTAATATCTCAAGCATTAAAAATATTCTATTCAAATACGTAATGCATACATACGCACAAATTTATCGATTTTATATAAAACCAAATCGGAACAATTTCATGAAATATTCATTAGGTTGATAATTTCATTCTTAGCCAAAAACCATCTCATTCGCTTGACGCGGATCATTTATACAGATACAGAATCTAAACAGGGTATACATCTTAGGTATTTTATGCCATTTAAATACTGACTACTGACGATTTTAATGAAAAAACACTATCGTAGTACATACTGGAAAATAACATACATAATACACTACCCAGCAGAAATAAAGGTATTTATATAGGATATTTACTACCTAGTCGTACGAAAAAATAGGGATATGCACAGGCATTTGGTATTTAAAAATAATATTTCATACTTACGGGAGTTGAAGAAACTAGCTTGCCGTTCTAATGGTACGACGCGGAAATCGAAAAACCAGACTTCGGACCAAGCTAAAATGAAACTACTAAGGATGAGCATCACTGGGTAAATCGCATTTGAAGATTGATCCCACTAAAAAACAAAATTTCCTATTTTAAAGCATGCGTTTCACATTTAAAAGCTATTCAAAAACATTGGATGGGTAATAGCACTTACGCTAAACATGAACACTTTAGTAATCAAGAAGGCACAGGTACCCGTAGTCGTTAACTGATATAAACCAAGGACATAAAAACTGTGTTAGTACCGCTTGAATATGTAATTATCGGTATTTTCAAATATTACAACCGTCACAGATTATGGTTCAGGTTGTAGGGATGCGACTTACTGCAACTGGTATGTAATGTTGGCCACCGAGGAGCCCATAAAACAACAAAATTACTACAAGCCTCATTGCAGCAGCCATCTACGAAGATATAAATTGATTTACTTTTGATAAATGTTGAATTAAAGGAATTAAGAAAAGAACAATAGCATATTGCTTATTATAAAGCTGCATGCATGCATATGATGCTTACTTACCACTACATCAAACATTCTGGACCTGAATGTATATTGCAAAACTTCGATTTCCAGTGCGTCTGGGATTGTCGTCGCCCCTTTGATCTAATGGAATAAAATAAATGTCAGAATAAAATTAGCAGATCATTGTCTACAATGATGTAGAATTCCACACTTACCAATATAATACTAAGAATCCACAGAAGCACCGTAAAGAAAAAATCGAATGTTGCCAACAGACAGAAGAATCTCCTCACTGGAGAAAGGCTACGCCCATCGGCAATACCAAGGAACACATCCTCCGACGGATATTCAAACCATCTATGAGCTTCCATTTCTGGCTTGATTCCAACTTTGAGCTGGACTGATTCAATATGTTTAAATTTTCAGAGGGAGAGGGTAATGGTGAAATCCTTGCGTTAGCACCCATAAAATATTTATTTATTCAGTTTACTGTAAACCTCAAAGTTTCAGAAGAAACTACCACAGGTAGTTACTTAATCACGTAGTTTTCAAGACATCCTAAACCAATTGCAGGAACGGGGGCACTAAGATTCAACATTTTCACCTGCATCGCAAATTTGCAAACAAAATCCGGATTAATTCAGCAATCAATATAATGCGTATATACCTATGCATGATATCTATAATGTCAAATTCGAATATAAGCATAAACTCTATTGCTATAAGCTATTTGCTATAAGTTTGTTTTGCATTAAATCTTCAGTAAAAATTAAGTCTTCAGCTAAAATGCTTTTGGTTGACATTGAACTAAATTGAACAATGTTTGGGCTACGGCTCTTGGCTGCAAAAGCGTATTTTATCCACGCATTTTAAAATACAGCAAAATTTAAAATAATTAGTATGAATTAATTAGAAGTAGATCAAGATCTTGTATATAACTTGCATTTACTTTATCAAATTTTCATTCAAGATTGTGTGATAAGTGTGGATGATTATCATAATTTTTTGTAAAATTGTAATTAAAAAACTCTGGAAGAGAACAGTAAACTATTGTCAATCGTACAAAATTGTATCGTAAATTGTAAATACAAAATATAGAATTTTTCCGATAATTTACAGTATATATACAATACGATTAACTTGATCACAGGACCTAATCACGATAACTAATATGTGGATCTGTCTGAATGAATCTATGAAAGAAACAAACGTTGCCAAACAAAACACAATATAGTGCATGTCATTTGACATTGACCGCGTTTCATCAATCTTTGGCCAAATCTTTAAAATAATTTAAATTCAGAGTATGATCATTAAAATTCAGAATGAATGACATTTCTGTCATGCTTAATGCTTACAAAGATATTTTTTTAAATTTAGTGCATCTTGCTTGAGTCCTTTGTGTCAGCAGAAATATGTTCTACAAAGCGTCTTTGCAAACGATCGTTAAACGCACGCTGTTATTTAAACACATCAAACACTAGAAATCCTTCTTTTGTAGTGTAAAAAAATTAATATTTAAAGGTGGTTAGTGCTTCAAGTTGTAATATCCCAGAGAAAAATATTTAGGACTGGAGTATAGAAATACAAAGAAAGGACTAGACTGGTTTTCGATTGTTCAATTTGATAGTGCTTAATTTCCTTCATTAACACACATGCTTTCACCGTTGACGCACATGGCCTTGACCTTGCACTTTTATGATGATCGTTGTCTTAGATTGTGACAGATATCATGTACAGCACTTTTGGTTCTTGGAAGCACAAAGATGTTAATGCCACGGATTCATCAGTGTACTAAGTATGTCCTTTAAATCAATAAGCACTGAACAATTATTGAGTTAATAATTGTTTCGAGTTAAGTGACTGTTTGTCACCTTTAAAATGAGCATTACGATGGGCATGAGTGTCTGTAAAAATGGTAAATTTTGGTAATACAACAATGGCTAATGGCAGTGATTGTTTGAGATCTGTATTGCTTTACGTGAACTTGCACCACTGATTGCAGATTGTTCCATGCAATGCAATATAGGAAAACTTTTAGATATTAATTTTTTCTCTTTTGTCTTGCCTATTAGATGCATGTAGTAATATCGTGGCTAGGTTCACCTTTGTTCTTTTGTTTGATCTCTTAGTTTTTGTCTACGAATTACGCAGTGACTTTCACAACGCTGCAGAACCGTCTGTACTCAAAGTTAATCAATCAGCAGCACCAGAAGCTCTCTGTTCTTTTGTTTACTTCCTGTAAAGACGTTAGTCATTGAAACCAAAGGAGTTGTTTCGATACCATCAGCTGTGCCTCTAAACACTTCTCTTGCTCATCGTTATCATCATCGCATGTTTAGCACAGCTCAACCACAAGCAAGAGTTGCAACTTGCAGTTTGCTGTTGCTTGTTTGTTTGTACATCTGTAAAAATAGCTTGAAACGGTAGAAATGAAAGGAAATATGATAGTGATGGGGCAACTTAAGACAAACACAGGAGAAAGGGTCCCCCAATTTGGGATCGGATCATAAAGATCATGTCATGTCAGTCACCTTCCATCTGCGTGTTATTAAGGAATAACGATTAAGAGGATGGATTGTGAGCTAGGTTCGTGGATGGATTGTGGTCTCGTTAGCTAGCATTCTTTCAGTACAATGATAACTATTCATGATGATGGATGACTTAAAAACAATCTCGTACCGATTGAAACTGGATGTGTCCTATCTTATCATTATAATTTGAGAACCGCTTTGGTAGAATCTCGAACCTAGGAAAAGATTGGCTTGGGTTCTGAAATGTTTTTAAGCAAGCCTTAAAATGCAGTCAATTAGGAGCGACAATAGACAGAAGCTGGTCAAGTCGTCCTCCTGGGGCTATATGAGACAATTAGGTATTAAGAAATCCTTGCAATTAATATTAGACAGAGAGAGAGAGTACGTATTGGCCAGGAGCAACTGTTTAGGGTGGACAAAAACATGAAATACTTAACTGTGGTATATTTGCATATGTAATCCTGCTAAATCTAAAGTCGAAATTCTAAACTTTGCTAATTATTGTTTGCCACGTATTGAAACACAAAATGATTTTTCAAATGTGTATATGTGTAAATATAAAATTTAGCATACATCTGCGAATCCATTTTCTACATACACATTATATGATTATTTAAGCACAGTGATTTGTATGGTCACTTTATGAAAATGGGTGATATTTATCATGAAGTAGATGATTCACCACTATTGACTATACTACATGACTACAATGACGATGATATCATTAGTATCATCCAATCCAATCCAACGTAGTTTATCACAAAGTAAATTAACAGATCATTAAAATGTTTCGGATGCATTATCGCGATAAGCATTTTACGGGAAATAGATATTTTCACCAAATCTGTGAACAATTCTATGACCCTGCTCTAAAAATGCATGCATGCCAGGATTTGAAAAATCATCCAAGGTTCCTTTACACTCAGCGTAAAACAACATTATTTATAATTACTTACATGCATAATTCTCTGTACGCAATTAAAATTCATAGGCAAGTTAATTTTGAACTGGCAACTTTTCTGGAACCCGAGTACTCATTATTGAACAAGTAAATGCAAAACCAAAATGCGCTAATGCCTTAGCTGACCCTAGCCTAGCCATCCAATTTATAATTATTAAAAATTCTAATTTAAAATTATGCTGTTTTGATAAAGTTGCCACTCACTCCTGGCACTGATCTGACGTCGTCGTGTCATCGATCATTCCTCAGATTTTCCACAAAATTTTGTCTTTGCGTATATTTTTGCAGTATGATGTTTGATTTATGTATTATGGTGATGGTAGCAGTAATTTTAGAAGACCAAATAACATTCGCGAAATAAAGCAATCCAAGTTTGATGCCTCTTTACCTTGTTGTAAAGTTATATATTATCTCATGCGTATTTTTGAAAAATGGACAAGTGACAATCTTTCATTTTGATCCTAAAATAATTTTTAGTTCATTTATCGTGTAAGATTTTAAGTATAGGATCAAGCGGGCAAGGATTCGCGAAAGGGTGCAAGACAAGGTACCACCACCACCTGCATTAGTGACCGAGAAAGTTTCTACATTTTTAGTTCAAATTTCGTCGGATGGAACATTTGTAGTAGCTAATAGCACAAATTTGAAATTCTAAATGTTGAAATGCAGCATGCAACTACAATCCCGAATCTGAAAATACTACGCCTTATACAAAACTGTTTGCTCTTTGTAATAGTCAGTGGATATGAATGAGTTTTGACAGCCGTCTATTCGCATTTCGCAAATTGGATATCTTGATTCTTGATCTTTCTACAGCTACATTAATGACGTTGGTATCATTAAAAATAGCGATCTTTTGTGAACATTTTGTATTTTGAAGAAAAAATCATTTTTAACGGTTTTTAAAGCAAGTCAAATGAAGTTAAGTTGGCATGCTCATGCTGCATGCATTTTAGATGGAAGACCAGGACTTCAGCCTTTCCGCACCCTCTTATTTAAATGCAGACAAAGAAATTTAAACTGCTCTATCTTCCTCCAAGGTTCTTATATTAATTAACATGTCATATCAACACTACTAGAATGGGAAGGAACTACTTGGATATCGCATATCTGCAAGGTCAGATCTCAGATCTTCACGTTTTTGCATGAATGAAAGAAGGGTTTGGTTTCCTAAAAAAGTTCGTGAAAACTCAAAAGTAACAGCATTTCTGGAAAAACTGTTGAGCAGAACATGAAGTTTTAGTTTACAAATAAGCAAACATAAGCAAAAAATATTCATTCATAATAATTTATATGCAAAATTTGTAAGCAATTCATGCAAAATATTATTGCATATTTGCAATTTCATGAAGTGACAAGCTTGAACTTGAAGCTTGGTTGGAAGAACAAACAAAGAAATTTCTTTTCCCATAAAAAGGTTGTGTATAAGTTATATAATTATGTATTTTCTTTGCATGCAACTGAAGAAGCTATGTATTTCTCGTTAGATCTTTTTTATAATAGATAAGCTGAAAAGAACCGCATCATTTTCAGGAATGAAGTCACATGGATTGCAGAAGTAAACTTTAGTAACAAAGTGGAAATATAATGTAGCCGTAGCCGGTGGCCCTTCTCCAGGCCGCACATCGCCTTCCCCAGGACGCAGCAAAAAGTCGCCTTCTCCAGGCCGCATTTCAAATGTCGCACTCCCCAGGCCGCATTTTCAGGACGCACTTTACAGGCCGCATTTTCAGGACGCACTCTCCAGGCCGCATTTTCAGGACGCACTTTACAGGCCGCATTTTTAGGACGCACTCCCCAGGCCGCATTTTCAGGACGCAATTTCAAATATCTCCAGAACCCTTTGAGCTAGACATATGAAACTCAATACAGTAATGTAACGGTATACGCTCATTAATATTTTTGCATTAGTTTCTGTCCAAGGCCAATCTGATCCCTCAGGGGTGTTGTTTTGCATTTTTGCTCGGATTGAGCTGAATTTTGGTATGAAAAACAATTGAGGTGTGGGAAATTTTGCAAGATTAAGCAATTTCTCCTGGGGGAAGCGCTCATCCACCAGAGGTAGCTTTTACATTTTTGCACGGATTGAGCAGAAATTAAGTGTGTAGACCAACTGTGTGCGGCAATAATTTTTCACTGGGCGTAATTTTACAGCTCAACTAAAGATTTATTACAAGCTCAATTGATCATCCCACTGAAGTAATATGAGAAGATAATTTCCTGAGTAAGTGAATTCCAGAATCAGAAGGACAGACTAGAGTCGACTCTAGTCTGTCCTTCTTCCTGTGCGTGCATGTAGTAGATTCAATTTTTAGTTGGTCGTTGGGATAAGTTTTGACAAATCAGATTTCCGATAATTTTGAGTCAGTTTAAAGTCTTTGTGTCGAATTTCGGTTGATTTTTGGTTAGGTTATAGTTTGGTTAGATACGTGATTTGCTAAAAACGTTTGTCTTTTTTATTTACCTAACCTAAAAAGACCTTACTAAAATATTGCAATAGTGCTAGAATATCCTAATACTAAAAAATCTAATAAAAAATGCCTACGTCTAAATTCTCGTAGATCAAAACCCAAGTCAAAATCTCCGTCAATTAAACCCCAAATCAAGTCATAATCTCCAATCAAAACCCAAGTCAAAATCCCCAACAATCAAAACCCAAGTCAAAATCCCCAACAATCAAAACCCAAGTCAAAATCCCCAACAATCAAAACCCAAGTCAAAATCCCCAACAATCAAAACCCAAGTCAAAATCCCCAACAATCAAAACCCAAGTCAAAATCCCCAACAATCAAAACCCAAGTCAAAATCCCCAACAATCAAAACCCAAGTCAAAATCCCCAACAATCAAAACCCAAGTCAAAATCCCCGATCCCGGATGAGCGCTTCCCCCAGGAGAAATTGCTTTATCTTGCGAAATTTCCTACACCTCAATTGGTCTTCATACCAGAATTCAGCTCAATCCGAGCAAAATTGCAAAACAATACCTCTGAGGGATCAGATTGGCCTTTGATAGAAACTAATGCAAAAATATTAATGAGCGTATACCGTTACATTACTGTATTGAGTTTCATATGTCTAGCTCAAAGGGTTCTGGAGATATTTGAAATTGCGTCCTGAAAATGCGGCCTGGGGAGTGCGTCCTAAAAATGCGGCCTGTAAAGTGCGTCCTGAAAATGCGGCCTGGAGAGTGCGTCCTGAAAATGCGGCCTGTAAAGTGCGTCCTGAAAATGCGGCCTGGGGAGTGCGACATTTGAAATGCGGCCTGGAGAAGGCGACTTTTTGCTGCGTCCTGGGGAAGGCGATGTGCGGCCTGAAGCGTTTCCGCCGCCGTAGCCGTAGTCGTAATGCGTAGTCAGTAAGTAGTGCACTATCAACTATAGTGTGGTGTAGTACTAAGCATTAAGTTTTATGTGGGAGAACTAAGAATACTTGTTTTAAAAATTCAAAACTAAAGTAAAAACGTAGCTGAACCTAAAACCAAAAATATTATAAACCTTGTCATAAAATTGGAAGCATTTAAAAGGATATCGGGTTACTCTTATATAATTAGTTTTAACCACTGCTTGCATGGAATATTTTCACTACTGCTCAAATCAAATCAATGGGAAATCACGCTTTGATTCCCCATTGTGCTATTGGAGAGATACAATTTTACGTGTATTTGGACATGTTAGCAGTAGTAAAGCAACTAAGGCCGATAACATGCAACCTAAACGGTAATGTTATACCCACACAACAGCACACAAGTCCTGACATTTTGATCAGTGGTATCTTATGTCCGCGGACATTTTGAAGTCTTAAGGGTAGGATTAAATGGTAAAAAATGAAGAAAAAAATGTCCGAGGTCAGTGAAAATGTGTGCCCCAAAGATTTTTCAGGTTTAAGTACCTAACAGTTCGAAAACGTACCATACTAATATTTAGCACCAAGTCCTGTACACTAATCTTTAGCATTGAACAGACAGACAAACAGACATTTGATTTAGCCTTAATTACCAAATTAATGTTGCGATCGTGTGAACCCATGCGATTTTCTTCATTTTATGGTGTTCGGTGCAGAGTGTAGACCAAAGTACTGTACTTCTTTTATGCTACGTGCATGGATGGATGAAGAATGGAGAAGAGAGGGCGAAAAAACGGCGTGCTTGCTTCCTTGTTTGTCCATACAAAAAATATACTCATCTACTCATCTCGTCTCAGGCTCCTTCTTTATCCAACTTTGCATTCGCATTCCCTTGTTCTCCTTCACTCACACGGCACGGGTCCGGCTCATCGTGTTTTTAGTCAGTCTCTTTCCTACTTTGGAAAATATTTAACTACTTTACAACCTTTTAGTGCGTTGGATTTTTGGTAAGTATATCAGTAAAACAATATTAATTAACTAACTGAGTTAGCTAAGAGTTTCTTTCATGGAATATTGGATTGTTTCGGGTAGTGGAATCCGATAAAGTGCGTCGCACTTTCTTGATTTTCTTTGAAGTGGATAATCGGGAGTAGTTACGTAATAGTTTATTGTTGTTGGGTTGTTGTTTGGAGGGCGGGATTTGGCAATAATAGGGTTGGAGGCCTTGAATGCATTTTTAATGTGTGTGGTTAAAGGTGTACCTTGGAATTGGCTTGATTTCTTAACAGTAATAAGGAAAATGTGTTATTTTTTATTCTAGTTTTTTATCTCTCGTTTTGTTCAATGGTCGCAATTGGGAAGAAGGAAGAAAAAGAAATGGCCAAAGTTGATACCAAGAAGCCCACCATCAGTGATGCCAACACTGACTCAGGAACTGATTCAGATTCCGACGGATCTGACCCTCCAGAATTGGAGGACAACGCTGGTTCTGCTGTCCCTGGAGCTCATGGGGACGACAAGGAGGGGGTAAGACTTATGGTTTTGTCTAGCAATTTAGCCTTTAGCCACCATGTAATTGTAAAGACTTAATTGAGCATTGGATTACTCCCATTATTTAGGGAACCGCCGGAGATGACCTGACGAGCAAGGTGAAGCAGAGCCGAGGGGAGAAGAAGGCTCGAAAGATCATGTCCAAGCTTGGATTGAAGCAGGTATGTTGCTGTTTACATAGTATTAAAATGGGTTTTCTGAGACACGTCTTGTTTTTGTGACAGTACTTTAAATTAAATCTGATGATTGACAAATGTGTGCCTAGATTACTGGAGTGAACCGAGTGACCATCCGCAAGTCAAAGAATATTCTTTTTGTCATCACCAAGCCCGATGTGTACAAGAATCCCGCATCTGATACTTACATCGTTTTCGGAGAAGCTAAGATTGAAGATTTGAGCCAGCAAGCTCAAATGGCTGCTGCTGAGAAGTTTAAGGTAGATTTTGAATACTATATTGAATACAAGCCATGCATACATTGCATTTCTTGGAAATTAATTTTATTAATTAATTAATTTAATGCTTTTAATTAGGCACCCGAAGTTCCTTCTGTCTCTGAAATTCACACGGCTACCAACCTAGCCGGAACAATTCAGGAAGAAGATACCGATGAAGAAGTGGATGCCACCGGAGTGGAAGAAAAGGATATAGAACTTGTGATGAGCCAGGCGAACGTGTCCAGAGCAAAGGCAATTAAGGCCCTTAAGAAAACTGACAATGATATTGTAAACGCCATTATGGATCTAACTATGTAAAAAACGAACAGAAAAAAGCCTCTTTAATATTGGATACCTCTTATAAAATCACTTAATATAAGTATTTACTTCTGTAAACTTCTTTTAAAAACTCGCCATTATTTGCGACTTGTGTTAATACGTCTTTTTTTCAAACCTCACTTTTTATTAGTAAAAAACACATTGTTGCTACTACGAAAGCTGGATGAGAAACTTGGAATCGTGTTACCATTTCATTTATTTCGCATCTTGCATAGCCCTGAACTTATTGCAATAAATGCACACTTCCGTTTCTTCATGAAAAGTAAGAATGTATCATCAAGAGTACGCGTAAGTCTGCAAGTTTTACACAATTAGTTAATGAATATAATCATAATACCATTTAGCATTAACTTACTAAAGAAAGGATGCAAGGTTGACTCAAAAAATGAAATACAAACTTCAAACTAGTAGGCACAAAGTAAGTTAGTAGCTTTACTACCTTTCTAAGAAAAGGAGTCATGGGCAGTTTCACATTGCCCCAAAGTTTCCTTGTTTGACAACAAATGTCTTACAGCTGCTTTTGCGGGTGCATCAGTGTTCTAGTTCTGATTCTGCCGAAAAAATAATATTTTTCCACTTTAACTTTTCGGGCTCCAAACAGTTCGGTTATAATGTGGTTAGCATTGGGTTAACGCTTTATAATCATGAATGAAAAATTCTGTTTGATTTGTGGAGATGTCTCTGCAAAGAATACACTGGGCTCAACAATTCCTGGCTGGAGAGAAAATGCGAAATCATGTACTAAACTGGAGCATGAGTTATCGGTAGTGCTACTTTTGCGCAATGTTTTGGGGCTGTCCTATGATCGTCTCAAGTCTCTACTGCAAAACTTTGGTAACCCGACTGAATGGGGCATTAGTTTGTGCTGTCCATGTAATCGAGTTTTCACTGAGCTCCAGTTTTTACACAGTCGCCTTATAAAAATTCATTCGGAGTTCGATGAGCTAGCGATAAGACTTCGAAAGCAGTTCAAGGAAAGTGTAGTTGTTGGCGGAACAAGTGGCTTATCGACACGTTGTAAACAGGGAAGAAATAATAGTGGGCGAGGTAGAACTAGAAAGAAACCGCAACGAATCGTAAGGAATCATAATGTAACCCCGGAGCAACTTCCGGTTAGTATTATTCGCGAGGAAGTTAGCAAAGGTGTGTGGATTTTTTATATTTCATTATATAATCAATTTTTATAAGGACTCATTATCCAAAGAGGCCAATCAATCTATTAGTCAAATATTGTTTTAATTCATGTAGGAACTCCAGAAACAACCGTACAAGTTGATGGAGACTCTTGTCCAACTTTGGATGCATTTGAGGAAGGAAAGATACTTGCACAAATTATCAAACAGGAACATGATACTGGTAATAATTAAACTGAAGCCAAGACACGTGATTAAAATGTAATGTCCATTGTTGGCGCTAACCAACTGTGTTTCTTTTTTTTTCAAAACTAAAGATAATTCCATAAATACGGACCAACAAGTCACCAATACTGAACACTCCGAGGCTATTACACAAGGATCATGTGAGGATGAACCCACAGACCTTCCCCTTCCACTCGATGAAGACTACTGTCAAGATGACGACGATGAGTATCTCCCTAGCCCGAGCTCAGCCTCAAAAGAGGATGGTGCTGATGACAGCGATAGTACTACTGATAATGATAACGATCAAGATCTGGATTATGAATGTGGCAGCAAGAGTAAAAACAAAAGTGTTACTCGGAATATTCCACCGAAAAGAAAGCAAATAGACAAGACTGATGATTTCGACCCTTTTTCTGTACCTCAACCAGTGAAATTCGAAAGTGGCTATAAATGTCCACTTTGTGGAAGACGGGCATTGTCAAAAATAATCTCGCATGGTCACATACTTCGATTTCATTGCAGTAAGATTCCACACTTCCTTCAACCAACATTAATTAGTTTTTGAAATGGTAATGTAAATAATATTTTGCTCCACACAGATGAAAAGAAACCATATCCATGTCATCTTTGCCCGAATCGATTTAAACGGGATGTTCAATTACGTCAACATTTAGAGATGGAGCATAATAATGCTGAAACACCATTAGACGATCCTGAGGAGCGTCATCGGGAAAAGCTGATTCCTCCAGTAAATATACCTCCCAAAATTAATAGCAGAGCCTTTGAGTGTGACATTTGTCCAAAAACGAAGTATAAAGTGCTTTACCAAAGTCAAGAAACTTTGGATGCACATAAAAAGATGAAACATTTAGGTTTGTTGTTACTTTTAGCTTTTGGATTAAATATTTGAAAATACCTAAAAGTAAACTTAAATATTACGTCAATTTAGGAATACCCCGACCGTATACTTGTAAACTTTGTGGTAAAGGGTTCAAGTTGCAAACCATGTTACGATGTCACTTGTATACCCACCAGAGATGGGAAAAAGAAAAGAAAACAACTTTCAAGAAGCCCTCTTGCGATCAATGTAAGTATAAATATGACCTACCTACTCAATTTATTTGAAATCAGAAGTTAAACTGTAATTTGACGTTTGTAAATAATGTAGGTGGACTAAGTTTCAAAACAATGGAGAAATTGAGACAACATTTACGTACTAAATTACATTCAAAAACTCAAGAATATCCATTTCAGGTAAGGTTCTTCCATTTTCCATTAAATTATGTTGTTATTGCAAATTGCAAACGATATAAAATTCCTTGAATTCCTATAGTGCGAGTTATGTCCCAAAGGATTCTACCAAAAACTTTCTCTGGAGAATCATCACGCCCAGGAGCACTATAAAGAACTTAACCTCGAGCCTTTTAAGTGCACATTTTGTGGAAGTATTCTGTCGAGTCAAAGAGCTCTGGATCATCATATTAGGATAATACATACAAAGGATACGACTTACAGGTAAAAACATATATATTGACTATTGATTGTTTCATATAACCGTTATACTTGTCACTTGTCAGTTAGGATTACATATTTTCATTACTACCCCTGCAGATGTGAATCCTGCGATTTAGGATTCATGCACAACAACAATTATAAACGGCATATGGCGTTCGTACATGCGAAAGAAAAACCACTCTTGTGTTCTTACTGTCCGAAAAGATTCTCAGTAAAAAACCATTTGGAAACTCATCTCCGGACTCATACTGGTAATGCGCAACTTCTGAACCTGCTTTTTGAATCAGTAAACTAAGAATTATTGCATGTGTTTCTGTTGATTTGCACTTTCTAGGAGAAAAGCCTTATAAATGTACTCACTGCCCTAAAGAATATTCCGACAGACCAACATTCAGAAGACATCTTGAAACTCATGGAGAACAAGAATACGAATGCTCCATTTGCGAAAACAAACGTTTCAAAGTGTGGCATTCTTACAGAAATCACATGAAAACGCACAATCAAGAGGTACCGAAGAAATGGCGCAATTGGCAAAAACTTTCTTTAACGGCAACGTCAGACGATTTGAAAAAGGAAACTAGTAGTAGCAGTATCACAGACTGTAACTTGAATGCTGAATCTAGTACAGCATCAGTACAGGAGGGTCCAAGTAATACATTCTTAGAACCCTTCCTAGGTCTGCAATGAAAACATCTTGACATTGCTGAAGATGACAATAAAATATCGATACTTTTGCTCATTCACGTATTTTTCGAATACATATTTTATTTTCTGAATGATAGTAATAAAGAATTTATAAAGACGTAATTCGTCATTTTAAACAATAAATCATAAAACTTTTACATAATATTATCTTTCATTTATTCTGAATCAGAGGCATCCTTTTTCCGGTCACGACCGCCACGCACGGTAATGGTGAATTTATATTCCTGATCGCAACCCATGTAAGCATCACTCATAAAATACAACGTATATGTGTAGTCTCCTGGAGTCGGTGCTACGAAATCCAGTTTGACCTTAGCTTTCTGCTGAAGTGTCAGACGCTTGATGGATAATAGCGAATTACTTTTTGGATCGCCAATCACTACCCACCATCCCTCCTCGCGTTTCTAAAAACAAACAACATCATATTATAGTCCTCTCGATAATTATACTTTGTTAGAAATATTTAATAGATTCTTACCTGTGGGAAGAATGGGGCAATAACTGGTCCAACAATCTCATCTTCACGTTCCAGTTGCACTGCTACATTCACATTAGATCCTGATCTAATTTTATCCTTTGACTCTACTTCGTAGGACATCTCGATATTGGGATATCTGTTGCAGAATCTTGCAATATCACTAATTTGTGAAGCAGATAGTCCCTCTAACAATTTTGCTCTGTCTTCATCTTCCAGGTCCATCAAGTCGAAAACAGTCTCAATGTTCTGCGAAAATATTGATCAAGTTATTGAAAACTGTGGGATAGTTCAAGTATGATTTATACTAGGATGTAAAAAAAAACTTTAATTACCTGTTCTGTAGAACGCTTTATCAAATCTGAACTGAAGTGAGGAATTTGTTTAAGGTACGAATCCTTTGCCCACATGGCTTGCGTAACCATCTGTGCCAATTCCATAGCGGCGACAGCTGGAGACAGCCACCCATTAGAACTCAATACATCGACGCAGGCCTGAATTAGTCTTATAGCCTACAAAAATAAAGCAATCATTAATGTTTTAGATGATAAAGATAGTGACATTTGACCAAAGCTTATGTGAGGGTCTTTGAAATCATGTCTGATTTACTTACCTTGCTCAAAACATATTCAGTATCTTGTTGCAACTCTGCACTCAACTGAATACGGCACAAGTGGGCCTGTAATAATATGTTTGCCTTGACATTTGGATCTGTGAACTTGATTTGAGACGATGCAGATGCTGGCTTATTCGGAAGTTTTGTAGCCAAAGTCTGTAAAACATTTTCTTCGTGGTGTCGTATTGGAAGTGTTGAATACTCATACGAAGAGCTGACAATGTCCAGTAACCCTCGAAGCTTTGTCTTTGCAGTGAGTGACATGCTAAATAGCTCGATGGTGGTATAGTTGATGTAGTAATAGGCAGCAATCATTCCCAGATTTAGTGGACTTGTATCCATCTCATCTTCCACCGAAATGCATTTCGATTGTTCCAAATCGTTCAAGGTATTCTCGACCAATTCGGACAAATGATCCGACAAATGGCGATGTGTCACACCTTGCAAGTTGTAGTAATTGGGATTTTGTGTCATCCTACGGTAGAGGAACGTCCAAGTAAGGTAATCTACGGCGTCTTGCTTGTTTTCTATTGTTTTTGTCACAATCTCAGCATTGAAATGATCGTGAAGACAATGATCCAAGTGACTCTCAACTGGAAGAGGATCATTCAAAAATTTCTTAAAGAACTCCTTCTTTGACGTTTGACACATCAAAACACACTTGGAGTCGTCATCTTCTAAGGGTCTATTTGCACGTCCTAACATTCGAAGTACGTCAGTTACGGCGTAATCTTCATATGCATGAATTTTCCCGTTGTAGTCTTGCGTGTCCATTATGATTACCAAATGAGAATGGAATGAAATGCTCCAGCACATATTTCGTGTGGCCACAACAATCTAAAAAGAACAAGAGCATGTATATATTAGTTAATGAAAAATGAGAAAATATATAATTCTTCTTTTAATTTTTATTACCTGTATTGCTCCTGATTTAAACAAAGATGAAACAATATGACGATCTGTAGGACTTGTTCCATCATGAAGGTACGCAACTCCCTGGGTTAGAAGTCCTTTTAGTGTTTCATCCTGTACTTTATCAAAAACTCCTTGAAGCTCCGATTCGTTCAACAGAAGGAATCGCCCATGTTTCCCTTCTACTTCAGAATAGTTTATAATATCCACAGCAGTGAGTCTGGCTTGTTTTCGTGATGGAACAAAAATAAGGACTGGCTTGTCCGGCGACAACTTGGTGATCGCATTGTATACAGGCTTTGACATTGCAGCAAGCCTTGATGCATTGTGCGAAATGTTGTAACCCTGAATGTGAAGTTCCATGGGGAGTGGTCGAACTGATGGATGGAAATTGAACGTGTGTGTGGGTGGGCATCCAAGCCATTGTGAAATATCTCTGGCATTACTGAGGGAAGTAGACAGAGCAATAATCCGAATAGGCTTTTCCGTCTGGGAGGCAATATACCGCATTCGTGAGCAAACAATTTCCATCACAGGCCCTTCCTCTCCTCCAATTAGTTGAAGATCGTCGACGATAAAAAGGTTGACGTTTTGTACATTTTTCCGCTGCTTCCATCGCCTTGAAAGCACATCCCATTTTTCTGGGGTGCTGATGATAATGTTACCCTTGGCCAAAAGCTTTAGGTCTGTGCCAGTCTCACCAGTCAGCATTATCACCTTACGTCCAAGCTTGGAAAATTTACTTTCCCACAAGTTGTACATACTTTCGGCAAGTTCCTGTAAATAAAAAAATGAGAAAAATTTAGTTTTGTGAATTTGAAATGTTTAAATTTTACATTTGTACATATAAACAACAAGTAGTACCTCTTTCGGGGTAACATAAACACAGTGCTCTTCTCCAGGTCTCTCACGTCCGACAGTGTTCAACATTCGCATAATTGCAAATTCTGCTATCAAAGTTTTTCCTGATCCGGGAGGTGCCCCAATGAAAGCGTTCTCGTCCGAATTGTATACTGCATTGAAAACTTGTGTCTGGATTGGATTGAACTGAACAAAATCTCGATACAATGTTTCGAAGGCTGCGTTTCTTAACGCAGAAATGGGGAGAGGCTGTAAATCCAGCAGTTCAGTAGGAGGTGGATTCTTCTCCGGTAGGATGAGATGACGGAATGAGACAGGTAAAACTGTTTCTGAACCTATCCACCTGTCTGATACCACCCGAATGAAGTACTGCGGTGGAAGTGGTTCAAATATCGGGACATAAAACTTGACAATGTGTTCATCATTCTTGAACTTTTGTTTGAGAACAAAGTGTTCATGATGAAGCACTACTTCGGAATCCACATCTTCGACCATGATCCAAAATGCTACTGAATTACCATGAACCTTTTCGTCCCATTCAAAATCAGGGGTGATAACCAGTTCAACTTTCAATGTGGATCTGGTGACAGGTTGGATGGTACACGACAGGTCAACTTTGGGGAGTTGATGGATAAACTTGTGTATTGATTTGCCCAGTTTAGGATGGCGAATCAATTCTCCAATTTCCAGGGGATTCAAGTCAAAGAGTCTGTCAAAGGTAATTGACTTTTTCTCGATCATTCTGACAACTTCCTCTGGGATTTTCTTGAATTGGCGAAGAGGACACATTGACTGCCACATTCGGCGATCTATCATTTTTGCCAACGCTAGAGTTTTATCTGCAACTTGTGCCCATCCACGACTCAGTACTATTTCGTAAATTGCTCGGATAAGACGTCCTGCAGACTGGGTAACATAGACCATGTCGGCCATCAACGCAAATCCTTCCAACTTTAATTGCGAAATATATGCCTGTAGCAAAATCGAGATCTTTGCAGAGGACTCTTCTACACTTTCCTTTATTGGAATTGGCACTCTTTCCATCAACTTTTGCAGTTCCAACTTTTCTTCCTCACGAACTCCCAAGTTTTTGAACTCGGAGGATAGTGAAAAGACACGGAGCAACTCGATTTCACTTAGGTGAGGCTTCAGAAGTTGATTGTAAGTCTGAACCTGCAAAGCAAACAAAATGACACATCAATATTTTGCTGTTAAAAGATGCAAGTTTGTGAAGTTTTTAAAAACATTTTTATAACTTACCGATTCGCAAGTAATGTAGTAATGAGAGGCGATTCGACCCAACTCGGTAGGGATAAACGAACCACTGCTTCTGTCATAGCGTACAAGTCCACTTTTATCCAACTTCATAGCAGCCGTATGAATTAAGTTTGCACGATGATTCAATAAAGTCTTATCGTCATCCGACCAATCAACCGAATAAACGTGAGGTGCTCGGATGCTTCTGACATACAAATATGTGTACTCTATCCATTCCACAGCATCCTTGACACTCTGAATTGATCTACAAAAGGATAATTTAAAGTTTGAGTAAATTATTAAGCAATTGCTTATTAACTAAGCAAATTAGATGTAATATTTTATAATATTTAATTTTCTTACCCATTGACCACTTCGGCATTCAGTAAATCTGGCAGCTTTGCCACAAGCTGAGACTCAATGGGTAGCTGCTGATTCAAAAGCGACAGATAATAACGTAGCTCGGAATGATTTGTAATCAAGATACCCTCTCCCTTTGTATCGTATTGAGGTCGACCAGCACGACCCAACATCTGAAGTACATCCAACGCACCTAGCTCAACCCACCGACCCTTTTCCGGACTGTAAACCTAAATAAAAAAATATTTCGTTAAGCAATTTTTCAAAAACGGTGGACCTGTCAACGATGACTGGTTATCATATTGTTTACATAATGGTACCTGAGTGCCCTTGATGATAACCGTATGAGCGGGTAAGTTTACACCCCACGCAAGAGTGGCGGTAGACACCAAAACTTGAATGTGCCGATCTGCAAACAAATCTTCAACGAGTGTTCTGTCCACTCTTGTCATTCCAGCATGATGGATTGCAAATCCATACGGCAATAGATCTTTTAGCTCAGGATTCTTTACATCTTCAGCTTCCTTTCTCAATACTTCCATAGATGCACTGCCCTCGCGGAGAAAGTGACCAAGAGTGTCTTTGTCAAGGCACATATCCCTCAATGCCCTAGCACTTTTGCCTGTTTCCTTTCGAGAGTGGACAAAGATAAGAACTTGATTTTTACCCGCATGCTCCATTACTTTCTCATAGACTATCTCATTAGTCAACTGGTATCGTTTCAACGCTTTCTTCTCAGTGATTCCTATGTACTGCTGTTCCAGTGGGACAGGACGGAAACTGTTGTCAAAAAAGAAGAGCCCTGTAGCGAGATCTACTTTCAGGAAGCATGCAACATCCTTGTAATTGGGTAGTGTAGCGGACAATCCGACAATTCTAATTTCTCCTTCTTGTGTGACCTAAAACGACAGGAACGACATTAGATATATGGACCAGATTTGACATAAATTGCATTTAAAAAAACCTTTTTGTGGTCGATTTTATCTTACCGAACGTAGGGCTCTTGCTACAACCGCTTCTAAAACTGGCCCTCTTTCGTCATGAAGCAAATGAACCTCGTCGATAATTATAAGCCGAACCAATGACGTAACACTGCGATTTTCCTTTCTTGTGATAATGTCCCACTTTTCAGGAGTACAAACTATGACTTGGGTTGCATTCAGCTGATCTCTTGTCAATTGAGTATCTCCAGTCAATTCGGATACAATAAGCTTATACGATGCCAAACGCTGAAAAATGTAAAATTCCGTAATATATCATACCTGGTTATCTGCTGACGACTAGTGACAATGCAAAGAAATCACATACCTTTGAGAAACTGCCAACCATTTCCTGTACAAGGGAACGCATGGGTGCAATATAGACAACTTTGAACTCATCAGCATTTATGGTTCCATCCGGGTTTATGTGCTTGCCTACCTCTCGCATAATTGTTAGTAAAGCAACGTTTGTTTTACCAGCACCCTGAAAACATAAAAAATAGGGCTAGGTTTAGTGTATGTTGCATACATGTTATATAATGCATTTACTAATACGTTCTTTTGCAGTTTACCGTAGGAGCGCAAACAAGCAAATTTTCATCACTTTCCAAGGCTGCTTTGCAGATTCTAGACTGAATCCTATTTAAACTTTTGAAGTCCTCAAAAGCGGGTTGTACATACTTGGGAAGCTTGTCAATACCGACCAAAACTTCTTCAGAGCCAAAGGCTTTAGGCTTTAAAGCAGGTACGTGAACCTCTTCATACCCTTTCTTTTGTTTGCGGAAAGACCCTTCAGGCAATTGGCACTTATCATTTGCCATGAAATGTGAGCCTTGTGAAAACGAGATAAGTTCAAGATCAAGCATTTTTCGGGAGCCTGGTACTTGACCGACACCGACCGCACCGGGGGCAGTTTCCTTTTTGTTTTCACGAATTACAGTAGTTGTCTTTGACATGGAATCATCTCCAGAACCTCCAGTTTCTAGTTGGGACAAAATTTTTGTCAGTTCGGCATCTTGGCTCATTTTATCCTTGATGTACATCTTTTCCTTCTCTGTCTGTGCCGTAGCTAACAACGTGCAGTACAGGACTAAAACACACAAATAAAATAAATTAAATATACATAAACATAAAAAGCCACTTTTCAATTGGCAATTGCATATATTGTTGTATTATTAATCTTACTCATTTGACGATGTTTTTTCAGGATTTTGATAAAGTCAAAGCAGTCCACTCCAAGGAGCAACACCAATCGATTTTCAAAGTCTCTGTCATCTACAGCAGTTTGAAGGATGTCTAGTACATCTTTTGCTCTGGCCTGAGATGTGATGGAATCTTTGTAATATTTTGAAAGTTTTCTTTGAATCCAATATGCATCAATATCCAGTGGATGAAGTGATTTTTCCCTGGTCTTCATCCCACGCGCATCATATTCAGTCAGCTAAGAATTTACAACAAAAAATCAATTATATATTTGATTCGATTGAGGCGGTACATACACTATTTAAGATTACAATAGTTCAGCTTACATTTTGTGCCTGAATTGCCGAACTATCCTGCGCTTCTTCACCCTCATCATCCTCATCTTCGTCATTAATTTCCCCATAAACATTTTCTTCATCATCTTCATCAGACTGCTCGTCAAACTGTACGTTAATTCCGTGCGTTTCAGCCAAATTATCGTCTTCAACGGCATTACTGCTTACGGCAGCTGGTTTGGTTTGAAAATCAGTAATTTTCTTTCCCAAGTTGACAAGGAGTGCAAATCGTTCATCTGCTATGGGGCCGAGTAAAGTTTCAGTTTCCCTTTTTCTATCCTTATCCTTCAGTCTATCATTCTTTAAAACAGCCAGAATTTCGTCTGCAGCGCCGCACAGTACATCTCGAGGCTAAAAATGATTCAATGATAAATTGTAGTAAACCAATAAACATAAATATAAAGTAAGTTGTTTACATACCTGATCACCAATTGCAACCTGAATAAAATTCAGAAGCACTTCATACGTCTGTCTAGTTTCCTGTGTTTTTGGCCTATAAAGAATGGCCCCTGCTCCAACATCTCCCGCAATTAACTCATCGTCCCACAGGGAACTGCCCTTAATCTTGTACACTGAAGTAGTCGCTTCATCCCTTTTCTGTCTTTTCGCCTTCCGCTCTTCCGTTTTCGCTGGCTTTGTTCTTTGATAGCGATCCCCCATCCGAGTCCCGGTCAACTTGCCCGACAAGGACGTCACCTCCCCCGTGGCATCATCGCGACCTCGCCGTTCAATAAGCCGAAGATCGGCTTGAAGAACCAAATTGGAGTTCTACAATCAAACAAACATGCCCAATTTTTTAGCTTAAACGGAACTCCAACAAAATTAACCCTTACTTCCCAAACAAACCATAAAACTAACTGTATTATAACTTACCGCTTTGTACTCATACTGCAGGTTACGTGCCGCATCATCAGCCATAACGGCAGTTTAGTTACGGATTTAAAATCCGCAAACCTCAATAAATAATTATAAATTAAAATTCAGTTATCTATTCACATGCACCGTTACAAATACAAACTAAAACCGTTAGAAAAACCAACGCTAAACTGTTGAAGCTTAACTAAAACCCAAATTTGGGCAACTATTAATTAATTAATTAGTTATTAGTGTAAAAATGCCGGCTAACTATCAAATTTCTTCAGCTTTGCTTCTGCTGCTCTACTGGCAAGCAAGCTGCAAAGCAAAACAAACGAAACTCGGCTTCTTTCAAATTTACTGACAAGGCACACAGCTTTGCACAGAGTTGAATCCGTTTGGGGCAACTTGCGCCGCTTCTGTTTTGGCTTCAGAATCACCTGCTTTCTTACCAAAGTCATCTGTCACAGTCAATTTAACCGTGGTTTTTGGAGTTCAGCTTTCAGTCCTGGATTGTTAGTTTTCTAATGGGTTTGAAGTTAGAATGGAACCTGAATTGGAAAAGTGTTTGATTTGTGACTCCAGTGACCAGGGACCGTTACACAGTTTACTGGATCCCTTTCCACACTGGGAGGTCACCGGAAGGACTTCTAGGGGAAAAGGAACTACCACAAGTGTCCTTTTAAATCAGCAGCTTTCAGTGATATTTCTGCTGAGGAGGGTGTTGCGACTGGAGGCAAGCTTTTTGGAGGCGACCTTAAGAAGAACCGGAAGTAATCCCGCTGCTTGGAACTTGAGACTCTGTAGGGTTTGCTACAGAACTTTTGAGGAGGCTGATTTTGTATTTTCAAGACTGAGAAAGTTGCAGACGGAGTTTGATGAGTTGTCTGGAATACTTTGTGGGAAGCTTAAGGCGAGCGTTGGATTGGTGGGCGGTGGAAATGGTGGGGATCAAAGTGAACTTGGGACGAAGAGAAAGCGGAGGCAAGTTGGACGACCAGCCAGAAAGGGAAGACAGAAGAGGTATGAAAAGGGGTCTGCGATGGAGTCAGACGTCGAGGACGGTTCCGTTCCAGTAGCTGCTAGCATTCGGAGGGAGATGATGAAGCAAAGAGACACAGGTATATTTCAAATGTTTAAAGTTTAAAGTTTAAATTATAGCGTTTGACCCTTTGAAATAAAATGGTGATTGCTTCTATTTATTCAGGTAAATCTGATGATCGCCAATACATCAAAAATATTCAAGAACCGTTTGCAGTTACGCCAAATTCGTCGTCTGTTATTGTGAAATCATCTGCGAACTCTATGAAAACTGAAAGTACTCTGGCGAAGAATACCGATGTACATTTTGAAGGTACATACTTTGAAATAAAACTAACAACTAACTATTGAACGTATCCTGATATGATACATTTTAGATCAAATATTGTATTGTAATTGTACAGACAACATTGAAATGAGCAGAGACGATAACTTGTCTGATGGTGAAATTCCTCCGGATGACTACCACGATGATCTAGACTATGATATGCCTGAGTTAGTTAAGGAAACTACTGTGGACCTTGACTATATTCCAAGCCCAGCAACAGCAGCAGATGGAGAATCTGTTGAGGAGCTTGAAGATGAAGATAACTATGAGGCTGAGGATGTTCCGGATGAGGACGACTCTGATAGTGATTTTGAGATTTCTAGACGTTCCACACGGAGTAGAAGGCCTAAGAAGACTTCCAAAAGAATGGGAAAGAAGAATGCAAGCAGGGATGGTATTGACTCAGGGATAATTCTAAAAGCAGTTAAAATGGAAAACGCAACAACCTACTCATGTCCAAAGTGTAAAGACGTTTTTGAAAGTGACGCGTTATGTGATGAGCATATTTTACACTTTCATTACAGTAAGTTTGGTTTATTTTGATTTTCACTTACGACTTATCAGTGTTTTACAGCGGATAGTGTTTATTAAATTGGTATTCCACTTTTTGAATGTTTTAGATGGAAAGTGGCCTAAACAATTTTCATGCCACTTATGTGAGAACGTAAGTTTTAAAGGTGCGTTTTGGTTACAACACCACTACAAAATGAGACATCCCGGAGAAAAGTCTGCTGTCGACGAAGCTTTAGAACGAGCAATGGACGAAGGGACAATGACTGAACTTACTTACGAAGTAATTCCTGCTGGGCAAACTGTTGAATTCCCAGAGGAGGGGTCCGAAAAGATTGAGGAAGTACACGAAGAAGGTGTTTTATTTAATCGAACGGTAGACCAACCTCCAAAAAATGCTCTTAGCATACCCGTAGTCCAGGGGTAAGTACCGATTTGTAAATAACTCGAATTAGCTTGCAGCAAGCTGCTTGCTTGCTATTTTTTATTGTTTTTATGTTAATATTTTAGCGTGATTTGGATTTTGTTGGTTTATGTGATTTAGTTTTGGACAAACACGTTATCTCGTACTCCCGAATTGTATTAAACAAATACCAACTGTATTTTCATTACTACAAACCGGACCGGAAGATAAGCTCTGTAGTAGATGCAACAAGTCTTTTCCGACCGAGATGCAACTGAGGGCTCATTTCAATCGAGTACACGAAGGCGAAACTATGCCGTATGATTGCCCACTCTGTCCAAAAAAATTTGAGCGGATTGGAAAAGTATTATTGCATGTTCAAAGAGCACATATTCAAAGCAAACATATTTGCGACAAATGTGGAAATACTTACAAAGAGGAGATTTTACTTAAAGCCCACATTCAAAGGGATCACTTTGGAGTACAATATCCTTACAAATGTGTTGCATGTGATGTTCGATATCCTCGAAGAAACGCACTGAACAAACATTTAAAAGTTACTCACAAGTTGCAAATTGCTTCATATTTCCTTCTTTCCAAGCCAAAACCGCGTCCTCGTCAACCTGGAGCATTAGTAAAAAGGAGGAGGAAAAGGGTGAAATTAGAAAAAAAGTTCCCATGTAAAACATGCATAGAAAATGGAAAGTTTGAAATGAAGTTTGTGAGCGAAGAAGATTTGGACATTCATGTAAAGCGTCGCCATATGGGGATTTCAAGGCCATACGCTTGTTCGATTTGTGGAAAGAAATACTCAAAGCCGGCTATTGTTGAGCAGCATATGAAGACACACACAGTTCGTAGTGACTTGCATATCGATGATAAGGAACCTCCATTACCGTTTATTTGTCATCCTTGCGATAAGCAATTCAGAACCCGATACCTGTACAATGTTCACATGAAGGGTACCAGACATCAGGATGTCCGCCGCTTCGTATGTGAGTTGTGCTCTAAAGGATTCACAGGCCTTAAGTATTTGCAAAATCATCAGTCCCTAATGCATCACAAGGAACTGAATATAGACCCGTTCAAGTGTAAATTTTGCAACAAGGTTTTATCATCGCAACGAACTTTGAATGATCACGTGAAGTTGCGTCACACAAAGGACGCCAACTTTAGTTGCCCATACTGTGATGTTCAGTTCCAGCATAAAAGCAATATGGAACATCACGTTAATGCCTTGCATAGTAAAGCCCAGAAGTTTTTGTGTCCTCAATGTCCAAAGACATTTCTGAGAGACTTTTACCTGAAAAATCATTTTCAGAGGGTTCACAGTGGTTTGCAACCTTACGAGTGTCAACACTGCTTAAAGAAGTTCTCAGGTAAGTATTGTGGAGTTGGTTAATATTAACTAGGGAATAACAATATCGTAATTGCTATCATAATATTGGTTTTTAATTTCCAGATAAGCCAACGTATAACCGTCACGTGGAAGCTCACAGTAATGTTGTCCATAGTTGTCCACATTGCGGAAAATCTGGTTTTAAGACACGCCATGCCTTACGCGTTCATCTAAAAACGCTCCATAAAGATGAATTGGATGAGTTGGAGAGAAAGAAAAAACTTGAAGCTATTGTTCGGCCACAGGATATTGTTGCTCAAGTCAATGAAATTGTTCCAAGTAGTGAATCGTTTGTAGAGAGTTCTCAAGATGAAGGAAATGTAGAAGCAAAAGTGGAAGATCTGGAAAGCCAATGTCAGACTAATCAGTTTGCAAATGTTAATTTGTTTTTATAAATTGCGACTCAGCGACTGTTTATATGACCAATTGATCAAAACTATTGATCACAACTCAGTGTCTCAGTGTACCCCATTTGGCATGATAGTGCAAAATACTCATGTGAAGAATGGAAGAATCGAATTCACTTCCTCGGTTTTCTCAATCTTTTTTAAAACGTTTATTTTTACTGGTAGCACCAGAAAACTATAATCTACTGAATACTTATTTGCTTTGAACGTGTAATCGTGAGAAATCTGTTCATTCATATCTATGCATGCAATTCCGATGGGATTATGATATTTTATATTAAAGCATCATCGCACAGCGAATAGCGATTGGTTTTAAAAAATCAACAAAATCAAACAGTTTCTTCTGATTTCTGACTCCTTGTTGTATTGACCAAAGCTATCAGACGCTGACGTCTTAGGTGGCATCGTGTGCATAATCGAGGTCTTTTGTTTGATCTGCAAAAATAAAAAACAAAAATGGTTTTAAAAAATAACTTAACTTTTCAACTGAATTTTCAGAGTATTATTATAAATACCTTTTATTAGGTTCACGAGGAATTGCACAGTCCTTACAGAAAACCTTTCCACAGATTTTACAATGACACTTTCTTCTAGTTACAAAAGTAAATGGACGCTTGCAGTTATTGCAGTCTGTCACAGAGTCCAGTGGAACTTGTGGAGCTTCCATATCTAATTTTTCTTCGAGTAGAACCTTGAAGTAAACATCGGTCTCATCTTTTTCCCTATAAATAAGCATAACAATTAATCAATTGTGATGTGCAATAAAAATCATTATGCAAGTTGCAATTTTCACAATGTGTAACCTACTTTTTAATCTCGTCGATGTATATCTTCGATTCATCAATTTCCATTTGCAATTCCTCTATAACTTTTTCCTTCTTTTCTATCTCTTCCCGCAGCTCAAACTCTATCAAGTTTTTGTCCTCTATTTGTGCATCTAGACTGTATGCCAGTTGTTGCTGCTTGTCCATTTCCTTGGTCAATTGTCTTTTCATTTCCTTCATTCGCATGTTGGCTTCCGCGGCCTCCATTTGCAGCGTGTGATTCTCATTTTTCAATAACTGAAGACGTTTTGGAAGCTGTTTTATTATCATACGACTGAGAAAGCTTGGATCTTTACGTAATGCCAAAGATCGCTCGTTTTCCTCCCCAGTAGCACCGTCTTCTGCTGACGAAGCGTGCTCATCACGATTATTATTATCACGACTGCTATTATGATTCATTCTGCCAGCATTATTGTCATTTCGACGAATGGGATGAATTGGAGGACTGGGAGACTGGTTTGGAATTTCTATTCTCAATGATTCGGAGAGGGAGCGACTTGTAGGAATAGCTCTAGTATTGGCACCACTACTACTGTTGGTTCCCCCAATATCTTCATTTCCACTAGTTGCTGAAGGCAATTCAGGATCAAGTCGAAGGAGAGCTACACTGTGCGTAATTGTTAGCAGACTTGGCATCCAATCAAGACTATTTGCATTCGTGGCTTCATCCGCTTCTTGAAGTATTCTTAAGAACTCCGGACGAATTTGCACGGGAGCGAATTCATTTGCTTCTTCCTCTGCCGTGTTAGGAAAATGCTGAACCACCGTTTCTTGAATTATTGGCTGAGGCTCGTCCTCTTCTGAAGGAGACACCTCGGCCACATGTATTTCCGAAATTTCAGAAACAGGCAGATGTTCGGGTACAATTGTCTCCTCTGGTAGTCCCATATCTGGATCTGTCACTAATCCAGACTGGTCTACATTGGGAACTGAGCATGTACCATTTTCGATTGTATTGTTAGAGGCGCTTGTTAGCTGAGACAATTCATGTGACGGTGATCCGGAAAGGACGAGTGGGTTTTGGGGTGTTGTGAGACCAGCACTGACTTCCGAATCGGCTTGCAATTGGCTTGATGCATCATGTACTGAGATATCTTGTGTACTAGAAGAATCTACAGCTATCCCCTCCGATGAAATTATTTGTTCCAAAAATTGAAACTGTTCATCCACACTATCCTCATTAGATTGTCCTTGGGATGACTGCTGAATTTCGTTGGTATTGTTGATGTTGTCGTCGGTGGTAGCATCTTTTGTTGTTTGTACAGCATCCTCACTAATGGGACTATTTTCAGAAACATTAATTACTTCAGTTGCTTTTGATGTGCTACTTTCTTGACAGGGAAGCGGAGAGCTGTTTGAATTAGCTGCATTCTCTATCTTTTCCGCTGGCAACAGAACCGGCGGTTGCGTATCAAATTCTGGCGTAACGTTCTCGTCACCCTTTCCACTATCACCACCAACAGTTTCTGTTCCACTGACGTAGGCTGCATCAGTCGAGATGGATGTTTCTTCATCACTCGTCGTCGTTTTGCTGACTTGTGCATTGGGTTCTATTACTTCTGAGAAAAGAATAGACAAGAATTAAAAGCATTTCGTGATATCTACAATCTAGTTTCATTAAAAATAGGAAAGTATTTTTCATCGAGCTATGCAACAACCAAAACATTATGTAAAAGTCACATTCACGCATCAATTCAAAGTTTATCTGAAGCTTTGCAAATTTGCAAACTCAGTTTGTTAGTCAGCCAGAGGCTTGAACTCTGGTTTACTGCATTGCATGAACAAATTAATTAGTTGATATAGCAGGGTTAACTTTATCTTACTGACGAACCATGTATGTATATTTTCACTGCACTTTTTCGAATTCTGTATCTCATGCAAAATAATAATAACCAAACCCTAAGCACATAAAATTTTTCTTTGTCATCTTTTACATCGACACCATCAGCGCACGTGTAAATTAGCCATCCTTGTCAGCGTCTGTTGGCCATTGCCTACTTTCATTTACTTCTGCTAACTAGCAGTATGGAACATTTTGGAAGTATATTCTGTGTAAATGAGTTCTTTAGTCCGTCATTTGTATATTATACTGTCTATTTACTTTTCTTCAAAATCGTATTTTTAAAAATTGTAAAGCAAGCGGACGTTGACATTCGTTCACGTAGTATTCTAGTAGTAGGATTACTGCAAACCATAACCGCTTAAAAGTAAAATAGTAATATCCATCTCATTTGTTTTATGCTACGTCGTAGTAAATTCAACATTATCCATCAACCATTCTCAATGTCCCAGTCCGACTACTCAAAAAGACGGTCATGTGCTCAAACAAGGGCATCTTTGTACTTGTTTGTACTTTGTCTCCTTCGTACAACGTGCTAGTAATGATGGGAGCGTTTTAAAAGTACTCGTGCTTTCCAAGCACCATCAACCAGCCATATTAATGCTGACTTATTTTTTATCCTGACTATTTACATGCCACACGTCTATGTTCTAGAAAGGGAAGGAGGGATTTCTTTCGGTTGTTCGAGAGGTCTCACCACCAATTTTGTGCCATTTTACACAGCATACCTTTATGAGAGTTGGAAGCATCATCTTCTTGGTGATGTTGTTCATCATTCGGGGTTCCCGTGGAAGACTCAGAAGGTCCATAATGTTCATGGAGCTCTGCCAACTTTGTCGAGAGAGCTTCGCTGCGGGCTGTACTGGATTGGAGCTTTTGGTGAAGTAGAACGCATTGCTCCTCGAGCATTCGAAGTCTGTTTGCTCTACGTCTCATTCGATCTGTCAATATCCCATGTATAAACTCATTTTAGCCGTATCCTTTCACACATATTCGTCTCTCTCTAGTCACTACTCTCTAGATAATTTATGAAGGTTTTTGTGCTAGGGTTCAGGGAAAAAGATGTAAAAAGATGTTTTCCACGAGCATGAAATATATGAGTGTATGATGACGTGTCTATGAAATGAGTAAAGTTATTATAGTAGCTGTGTTTGAACAAGCTTTGTTAATGTCGTCACTACTCATAAAATACATTTAGTTGTATGAGTTATCTATTATTTGTATATTTAGCGACTAGTTCATTATGAGAGCAAGAAAGGCTTATGAAAAGAAGTAGAGGTAATCTTTATTATGAAACTAACCTTCAAAGTCTGGTGACGGTGAACTGTCATTTTCTACTGGAGCCTTACTAGCAGTAGACGGCGCACTTGTATCCTCTTCGTTATCAGCTTCATTGTCAATATCGGCTACAAGGTTGGAAACCAACTCTTCAAGCGGGTCCTCAAAATTATCGTCTACTGGACTCAACGCACACGCTCCCTCCTCCGAATCTTCTTCCGGACATTCTCCTTCCTCATCTTCTTGCTCTAATTCGGGTTGAGTGTCATCGGGCGTTGTTGTTTCCTCAGCTTGAGTGGTTGAAGAAAATGATAGGTCTCTGGGTCTTTCTAGCTGACTATCCCGTCTTCTGTTCGCGTTGAGTGAAACGTCTTCGTCCTCTTCTACAGTCACATCATTTTCTCCGGATGACACAGACATCACTTCTGAAAATGTTCCACTTTCCTGTGACGACTCATGTTTCCTTTGGGCAAATTCATCACGTAGTTTCTCCCATTCCATTTGAGACTGAGAATTTTTTTGACGAACACGTCTCCACTTATCCCTCGAGACAGATAACTCAGTTTTTAGTTTTTCCAGGAGTGCTCGCTTTTCGTGAAGCTCATATCTTTATGAGTAAAACCAGATATTCAAATTTATGGATGGTTATATAATGGTTGAGTTATTTTTGGGACAGACAAACTATATGGTTTGAAACATGTTACCGTACCGTAGTACAGCTTCAGAATTGTAAAGTCGTTTATGCTGCTGCTTCAGTTTTGAGACAAGACTCCAAGTTTTATTCAGCTCTAAAGTAACTCGATACAGTCTGTGCTCCTGTTTGTCAACCTTTTAAGGCAAAAATGTTAGCATTTTATGTAGTTTTCATGAATTGGCCATCTAATTGAAAATATTCTAATGATAATTTCATGCGTGTACCTTTGATTCAAGTTTATTGTTCAGAGCTTTCAATGTATCGATTTCCTTTTGCAACGACTTCTTTTCCACAATCAAGTCTTTTAGTTTTATGAATGTTCTGCTCACACTGAGAACCAATTGTGGCCCTTTCTTTGTGTCTACACTTTTATAACAGCTTTCCTCTCCTGTTCACCAATTTGGTTTATGAAATTTGATGATTTAGTCATTAGTCCAGTAGTCTAAATTGCTAAGTAGAAGTTTGCATACCTGGGATTTCCGCTGGAAGCACATCTTCAGACTTTTCCATACTGTCAAGTAGATTTTCCAAGTCCGCTGATTGCCTGCTTTCAGCATCCTGATCATCATTTAACATGTCATCTGAATCCCCTGTGAATGGTTGGCTTTCCCTGCGCAAATTACATGATTTCTTTCAGTTCTCGCGTGTCATTTACAATTTGAATTTATAAGAATTAGCATTACCTGACAATGTCTCCTATCGCTTTGATCTTCTCAAAATCAATGCTTACACCTTCCGTTTCATTGAAGAGATTATTGAGCAATGACATTTGGTAAGACAATACTTTGTTCTTCTCCCACACCCTCTTCATTTGCCTTTGCATTTCTCCAATAAGCTTATCCTTTTCATCCAGTCTTTTTGCTAGTTCCTCAATAGAACATTCCGCATTGAGTTTGTCAGTCAGTTGCTTGTTTCTCTTCTCTGATGTCTGCAATTCATTGATCAAAGTGGTCACTTTGTTTTCATAGCTTGTTTTTATTTCCTCAATTGATTGCTGATTTTTTGCGAGCTTGTCGGTAAGTTGACCACATTTCAATTCCGCAGACTCAAGGCGACCCGAAAGAGAATCTCTTGATTCACGTTGTTCCGCGACAATTACTTCGTAAAATTTAAGCTTTGAAATCAACGATTTCGCCTGTTTTTCGCGGAGTTCTAATAAATTTCTACGGAGGCTGGATATTTGTTTCATGGTGGTTATCTGGCAAAATTAGGATAACATTAAAGGGAAATTTGGATGATTTTTTTGAATAATCAAAAATAAAATGATACAAAAAATGTACTAAAAACGCGAATTTCTAATAAAACTTGTGTAGCCATTTTTGAGTCGACGATTTTGAATAAGGGGAAAAGTAAATTATTTACCTTATTTTCTAATCTGCGACATCGCTGCGCTAACTGCGTATTATCAGGGGAGGGCTCCATTTTACAAATTTTGTGTTGATGGTCACAAAGTCACAAAACACGATTATCTAACGGTATATGGATCACTTGTGGAAAAAAATACGAAGGAAAAATCACAGACAAAAAAAAGGACTAGATAGCTATAAGAATATTAAAACTGATCGTTATCGTTAATTAAAAGCCTCTAGCGATAACTGCAATTCTAAATTGCTACTATTATAGGTTTTCCTGCTCGAGAAATTTGAAAATTTTTCGAAGAAATACTTGCTTCAATGAAGCAAGCATTTCGTTTTCAGATTAAAAATCTGATTTTTAAAAATTAAAATGGTTTTTTTGCTTCACAAGTGAAAAATGGTAAGTTGTAACTTTCACACTTGAAAATCTTAGGATATAATTAAATAGAGCACAGAAAGACAAGTTTCAAAGGTTCCAATTGAAATGGATGCAGCGAAAAACATAGAATGAATGTAGATGAGCAGAGAAAAATTAATTTTCGTTGCTTGTTAATCTAGCCTAAATCTAGTCTACACCGACCACGGACATGCTGCATCTCTGACTCGACTTCTTGGAATAAATTTGGAAACGGAAGTGTAGAAACTTTTGCATTGAATTTACTTCGTCACACCATAAAGATAATATATTTTTGAGCTAGCTATGATTACATAATGCATGACTACATCGCATATCCCTGTCGTACCAGATTTTCTCGGAAGGAAAACGTAGTTAAGAAAGCGATTTTACTAAAACACAGTATAGCATTGAACTGCTATCAAGTAGAAAAAATGTTCGCAGCATGACTTGGCATTTTCGAACATGAGTAAGAAAGAGACCAGAGCAAACTCATGATCAAGTTTGAACTTCCAAACATTTTATGTTCTTTGAAGTTTGAACAAAAAAACGGACCAAGATGTGCAAACTGAAAATAATACTCATACCATACCCCGTTGTCTTAAAAACAAAGACAAAGCACTATATGACGTGTTGTTTAGAAGTAGTTAGTGTTGACGCAGTTATAACCGTAGTGAGCAGCAGGATGATAAATGTGAGGGCCATGGAATATTTGCATAAAAGCATGCCTGAAAATGTGACGCAGAAAATGTGATATCAAACTCCAAACGGTAAAGGCAACATTAAAAACTTTGTGCTATTAAAATACGAGTTGCGAAAAAGATGCCGTTTGCGCTTTGTGTGCCTTTTTTATTGCTACAACGTTGCGTTTTAGTATTTCGTTCTTTCGTTGACTCTCGTAATCTTTATCTGTCTCATGTTTCCGAAAGACGTATGTGTAGCATTCATAGTCACTCATCCCAATCCAACCAACCTGTCTTGATTTCATTCTATTTCCCTGCCAAAAATAAATGTGCTCAAGGAGCAAGTATATCTGGCTGAAGGGGGAAACGGAGGTCCGAATAGAAAGCAGGCATTCAAGAAATGCGAATCAACATAATTTTAAAGACCAAGTATTACAATTTGGAGTGCAGTGAATGATTTTATCAGAGTTGTATGAAGTTTTATAGTTTGCAATCTAGCACACCTTCCTTTAGGTAGTTTGAAAACTCACGCGCGTGTCTGAAGATGTTTATTTATTTTATTTTTGTTGATTTCAATTTCTTATAGGTAATCAGGCTTCTTTAGTTAAGTGGCCGAATTAGATAAAAGGTGACACATGTCCTTAATTTCAGCTTTGCATGTAAGGCTTACGAAGCCCTGGTTTGGTTTTTTTGTGCAGCAGCATTCAGCATTGCTCTAATTCAAAATGAATTGACATAGCATTAGGGCATTGAAAAAATTGTCATAAAACGGAAACTTTTTAATGGAACAAAGTAAGCCACAAAAATGACTTGTTTACATTTTCCTATTAAAGGCCATGAAATATTTGCGTGCAAACATAAAGATATATTTTTACGACAATGCCATTCATTTACAATTGAAAATGCGTGGGAGTGGCTAAAACTGAAAGAAGCAAAGGAATTTTTATGTCCCACGAAAGAAATTGGGCCACTGTACAACGCAAACAGATAAAAATTATCGTTCGTGCAAATCGAAAGTACAAGTACGGCACGTGTTAAGTGTACAAAAGGTAAATTATTGAGCTATTTTTGCTTTCTCTACGGCTTCCACTATGAATCTTTCGAAAAGTAACAACGCAGACGAATAACATTAAATCATACCGTATAAAGCGTATGTTATCGTCATCCAAACATGCTACAATTTCCTAATGAAAGGTGGCGATTCGGTGAAAGTAGGGCTTCCGTAGCTATCTAAAATTGCCACTCTGAATCATACATGAATATTATATGAGCAAATTGTTAAATCAACAAAGATACAAGGCAAATACTAGCATTAAGTGAATTTTCTAAAAGAAGATGATGGGGAAAGCAATTTTGTAACGTAGCGTAGCAGATTACAAAGATGAATATGTAGATAGATTGTTTGAATAGAAGTTATCAATGGATGTGTTTCGCATTTGCGTTTTATTTCAGTTATTATACATTATAAATTGATACAATCACAATAATTGACAATACAATGTCAAGTAAACGACAAATATCGGATGTGCGTGCATATATCGAAATAAACGCTTTGATATGGTGAAAGTATATAATATTATTATCCATTGAGACACATTAATAGGGTAATTAGGCACATAGGTGAAAATGGTAGTCTAAAGTAGGCAGTAGGCACGCAAGTGCTAAATGATGCTTCATACAAGTCGTGTGATAAAATGTCCATGTATAAGCAACTACATTAAGACATGTGTAAGGTTGGGTGGTGGATTTCGTTATTTGTTATGGTTAGGTAATTTTGTCACCTGAACACGGTCAGCAATAGCAATAAAAATACGCCTAAATTAACGAAATTAGCTACAAATTAATCATCTCCTCCATTGTTGGTTCCTCCGTCTAGTTCATCTTCTAACGCCCCAAGTTTAATCAACTTTTGTCTTAACGTTTTTATTTGGTTGTTCTTCTGTTGCATAATCCTTTTCATTGTTTGATATGCCCCTGTAGCTTGGAACTTTTTCTCTAAATCCTTTTCCGCAAGCATAAGGCTTGATTGTACTTGACGTAATTTATTCTCTCGTGATTCAAGATCTTTGCGCAGGTTTTCTGTTTGTTCGTTTGCAAGACGCTGGCTTGATTCCAATTCAATACGCATTTTCTCAAGTGCTTCGTGCACGTTTTCCATTTGCTGCTGCGAAGAAGAGTCTTGATTCGACTTATCCTTTACTATTTCCATTAATCTATCAATTTCCGCCTGAGCCATTCTTAGCTCCTCAGACAGTTTGGTTTCCTCTTCAGCAGATTTCCCTTTTGGGCTCTCATCGTCGTCCTAAAATTATGACACGTGAAATAATTTAGTAAATGCTCAAGTTAATTATGAATTACATTGCAACTTACTCCTATTCCATGCGCTTCCAACTTTGATTTCAAGATGTCATTCTCTGCGGTAAGGCGAACAACCTCCATTTTTAGAGCCGATGCCACGTTCATATCCTCTAACGGCTGGAATTTCTTGCTTTTACTAACAGTTACCTTAAAACCTGCACTGTCTTTGGTCAATGCATCATCCAGTTCCCTCATTTTGGTAATTTTCTCCCTGTACAAATAGACTCGAGTTACAAAAGCAATGATGATGTATTCCTCTATTGTCTATGTCATTCAGTGAATGAGATTATAATTATTACTGATCTTCCAGTTCAGCTATGTTGGCAGTTAATGTAAGGTGCCAAGTTTGTGCCTGCACGAGTAACTGATTTAAAAGTAAGGCGTTGGTATGCGTTGCATCACTGAGCTCAGTTACTACCTCTTCTCTACAAACTTGATGCAAATCATCCAACAACGCGTTGACCTCTTCACCCGTATAAGTTTCATCTTCCCGTACTCTGTTAATTTTTAATAATTCAAAAATTGAAAACAGTAAACAATGAAATCAAGTTTTCACTCAAAAATTGAGTTTTAATCCATGAAGTAACTTATTCATATAGTAAAATTACTTGAAAGCCAATAAATTTGTGAAGCAGTAATCAATCGACTTCAAACGTTGTTCTTGTTGGTACTTGGCAAATCGCAGATAATCTGCAATAAGGTCTTTGTGCACGTCATTTAATGTCACCTCTTCCTGGGATTCCATATTTGTTAGTTATCACAACCAGAAAACTCTATACACCTTTTTTATATTTACAACTACTTATAATAACTATGATCTGAAAGACTACGGAAAAAGATTTATAAATGATTCATGGTTCTGATTTTGATCGTCACACATTCAGTATTTAAGACTCAAAAGGACTGTCTCCAAAATGTCATTACATCCCATTAAATAAGCATGACTGTGATAAATTTTCCGGTTTTGCACCTGAGACCAATTCCTTGGTCATTCATATAACCCACACAATGTACAGTACAGTAGACCACGGCATTAGCTAGCTTTGCTTCTAGACATTACACAACTTTTTCCTCTTCATTCCCGTTGTTAAGGAAAACATGGTTGCTATCGCGCTGAAAAGGTTTTTTGGAATAAATAAAGTGGATCGATTGAATATTAAGGTGACAGAAAATATAATCAAAAAGATAATCATCACTGGCATCACCCTCGAAAGTATTTCAGTATTTGAGCATTGTGAATTATCAAACAATAAATCCCAAAACTTTTACAAATGAATGTTTACTAGAATTTACTTGGAGTTTCAATTTGATGTAGTGGTAGATAGGCGTATGGGAAACTGATGTTTTTTAAGTACTAGTTTAAAAGTATTATTCAGTATGCTGATTGCTGAGTTACATTTAGATGAGCTACAAATGGTTGTAAAAATGTTTGCATGCAATTTTTAGTTATGTCAAATACTCTAATCTGGTTTAAAAGATCTCAAAGGTATAGGATTGGAAATCCAAGATAAAAGATGAAGCAGGGTGTACTTTCGAACGGTTACTTTATCTCCTTAGTGTCAATGCGTTCTATTGTTGATACACTGAGACAAACAGCAAGCCAGGTCAAATAATTTTCGCTGTGTCTTTTTTTGCTTGTTATTTCGTTGTAATTTTTCGTATCTATTGAGATAAAGTAACCGATTGAAAAACAACATAGGGAACATAGGCGCAGTGCTGGATTTGCTTCTATTTCCAATCCTATTCTTTGAGGTCTTTTTCTGGTTTCGACAAATTACATGTTTGCATGTGTTGAAACTTTATTTACCAAATAGATTTTATCCATAAAATCTACAAAAATATTTTCTAAACATACATACAAAGAAAAACTACAACAATAAACTTGATGTAGAGTACAAAGTACAAAATTATTGTTTACGTTAGAACAATGGTCTAACATACCGAAAATACATTAGGCTGACAACAGAAATAATATCTAGCGTTGATTTAGAATGAATTGAAAACTATGAATAGAAACTTATATAGGTTTCTAATCAAGAAAGCTTTTCTAGGCCGTTTGGTTTTCATTTTAGTCGGACGACGATGAGCCCGTGGAAAATCGCCTACCACTACGGTACGGCATTCCACTGCTCACAGTGGAAATAGCATCATCCATAAAGGGGCGACGGTCATCCGAATCTGGGGCATTGTGATCTCCTTCAGTCTCATTTCTATCAACATCATTCTCTTCCTGGACACTATCCACATCATCAGTAGTAACTGCATCTACTCCTTCCGAGATTTCTGCAATTTCATCAGTTTCCTCATTGTTCTCATCACCAATACTTTCCACGCTTGCTCTTCGGTTCCGACGCTTTCGTGGCTTGTCTTCATCACGCTTTTTCTTGAATAGCTGAGTCTTGTCACGACAATAGTACGGCAAGCCTGCATCCTCCATTTCCGTTTTAACCCATCTGTCAACTAGAAAATATTCAAATATCCATGAATAAATGACCATAATCCATAACATGCATAATATGAAGAGTCATTAACAAGATAAAAAAGTACCTTCTCCTCGAACGTTTACAGCATACAAACCCGGCTTCAGCGTAACTAGAATAAGCGAATATTAAATGCATCAGCATTAAATAATATAGAAAAAAGGTAGCTTCAGAACTGTTAAAACTTCAATATAGATAATCACTAACCGATGCGCTGCCACCTGGCCACCCAACTTTGATCAGGAGCTATCATTCCAATCATGCTACATAAAAGAGAATAAAGAAACATCTAAATATTTTACCGATTTCAGAGGTCATATAATAATTAATATTTCTGATTCCTGAATAAATACAATGACCTTACCCTTCAAAGTTTTCACTGGTGTAGCTGTTGGTGGAACCTCTGGTTCCTGCAAGATGCAAAAAGGATTCGCAATTGTCACAGCCATCCTCTTCGAATTCCATGTCAGACTGTAAATTTCACAAAATCAAAACTAATTAAAAACCTTCCCCATTTTCAAAATTAAGCATCAAAGTTGAGTAAGAACGGCAATAACAGTGAAACTACCTTAATCAAACTGCAAATCATACAAGCCCGTAACTTCTTCAGTTTAGCAGGCAACTCCGCAACGTCCAGATTTTTCTCCTTGGATCTGGTTTTGGCCCTCGCTTCCGCCGGCTCTTTCCGCGTCGTCTTCTTCTTTTGACCCCGCTTACCACTTCCAGAGTTACCTCCGGAGCTCCCCCGTCCCGGAAATCGAAACATTGCGTAGTCAGTTGGATGGACGCCTGCTCTGAATTCGCCAGCCAATTTTCTCAATCAAGCTAATGATTACCACCTGGGCACCTGACACTAACAAAGATTGACGCTGCCTGGCCCTGATCCTGCTTCTAAAACTTTTCCCTGGACGACTTTAGGGATTCTTTGGAAAGAATTTAAATTGATGAATGCAATGGCTTCGTCTGCTTCCCAAATTGAAACCAAAAATGATGAAGTATTCTAACATACAATCTTACAATGATAGCGGCGGCGACTTGCAACAAAAATTAAAGATGCAAATTACGAAAGACATGCATAAAGTACACCATATACATGGACGAAGTAAAATTAAAGTATTTAATGGATTAAATTAATTCATAGGGAACTCAAATGCAAACGTTGTTGATAACCCTTATCAACTCATCGATAGTCAAATGATTTCCGCTACTTTTGATTTTGATAATACATAACTTTTATCATACATTCTTAGATTTATCCATTCGAAGGAAAATGCTACGCTGTATTAGAGCTTGACTGAAAATACGTTTCTTTAAATCATACCATTTGCGTAAGAAACGAAGTTATATGCAAATATTAGCTAAATTTAGACGGGACGACCGAAAAAGCTCTATTTCGACGGTTTTCCTCGCTGTTTTATGCTATCCGACACATTCCATTAAAATGAAATAGCAAAGACAGATTACTGCTTCAGCTAGATGGATTATTAGAGTAATTTCGACTGAAGGATTGCATTTTTGAATAGGTATGCAAGTTTCATGGAAAATGAACTGCCACTCAAGCTGAAACAGTTGAAAGATTTATCAATCAATCTACATAAATATGTCGAGATGTACTTGTTATTATTACGTTCTTATTTTGCAGTAGTATCGGGTTGCCCCGATCTCAGTACAGAAACTACGTGTTCCTAGTTCCTACCGTATTAGTAGCCTATATAACACTTACTTTCCAAGGTCAAGATTCCAGATCAGCATTCGGCATAATATGAAATCATCAATCACTATCGACGCTTTTCTGACACCGTCAAAGTGAATTACGAACAATACATGCTACATTAGTTGCTCCAAATATTAGCATGTATGCCGATTTATGAATAAAAGGTGTGCACATAGACATGAAAATAATTTAAAATTTCTCTTTATTTTAGGCAGTAATTCTTATCACGTTAGACCGAAACCATTTTCATAATAATGTCGTTAGTACAATAGTTAACTATATTTTTTGAGAAATCAAAGTTTATACCCACTTTGGATTTTGCGCGCGTACATAATATTTTTCGTATAATTATTACCCTTTAAGCGATTATTAGTCATTAGTAGCAAAGCACTTACAAAAAGCCACAATTCTTTTCAAGGTAATTAATTTTCAATCATCTCATCAATTATCGACAATAGAATGATTCTTTACGCAGAAGCATAAAGAATTCAATGCGAGCAAAAGAATGCTCAAGTAAAGCTTGTGTGTAGTGTGCAGAGTATATCACTAACTCAAAACCAGCTCTCAATATCCTCGTTTAGTGACGAAGATGGCTGTCCGTTTACAGAAGACTTGGTTGTGGTCACCCGCCGCAAAGGCTCCAGGCATAAGCTTTCCACCTTCGAAGACACGACAGACACGGCTGCGGCGGGTGACACTTTTGATCATAACCCTGGAATTTTTGTGCCAAACAATCCTGGACTACCATGATTAGATGCTACAGGGGATTTGGAAGGTGGTCCCATTTTTCCAACTGAGGCGGCGCCCTTGATTACTTCCATGTAAGATGGTGGAGCTGTTAAGAGCACAATAGTAAAACTTGCATGAGAAATCATACTTAGTTTGCAAATTGTTCTGATTCATTGACTTTTACTCACGAGTATCTTTAAGGTTTTCTGGCATTTTTCGCAAACTCAAGCTAACTGAAGAGCTGCTGCGTTCCGGTTTTGTACTGCTGCTCGTGCTAGCCACAGAATCCATTCTGTTTGTACTTTTTCGGATATTTTTTATTTTTCTGCTGGAAGTGCATATAGCGGTGGAGGAATCACTTGTGGGCATATACGCATCCGAGGAAGAAGAGCAATCATCGTCCTCCTCCTCGTCATCATCATCATCGTCATCTTCGCCATCATTGTCGTTGGTCTCATCATCCTCGTCCTCATCGTCCGTAATCAAACAAGTTGTGGAATCCTCATTAGGTAAAGAACTCGATGTCTGGGAATACAAAGGAACCGTCCCTACCACAACTGGTATCCCACCGTAAATACTGGAATACGTGCTTAAGCAACTAAGGATTGGTTTTCTTGGTCGTACTTTAATCTACAATGAAAACAATACTCATGAAACTTCTTATGCCATGAAAATGACAAATTCTTAATTTAACGCTTGCGCAGCTTTCCTAGTACCTGCAAAATATACTGGATTGTTATATACTGAAGGCACCCAAAAGACTCAAGATTAGTTGGAGGAATGGAAGGAACGGGTACAGGAAAGTTTTCTACTGTCCATATCTTATGATCACCCGCTTTCACCGATGGCCCTTTCATGCGACATACCACTTTTGATTCCATTTCAGAAGTTGATCCAAAACTTAGAATTAGCTGATTCCTATGCCCGCTGCTGTTATTTCCACATATCGTTGTAGCTTCCTAAAAGCACAAATGCAAATTGTATCTCGATGTGTCTCATTTTCATTAATCATTATTTATGGCGTTTGACGCACCTGAATCAAACTAACTGTAGCCCTACGTAGATCGAAGGGGCTATAGTTCCATATTTTTACGCAAAACTGAAGGTAGCCCCCAGGAACACAACCCTTTCTTGGCACCCAAAAGCTGAGTCTTATCGGACCGCTTCGGCAACAAAAGCAGCAAATATGCTTCTCAATTAAAATTTTAGCTGAGCGCGTGGCGTTAGCGTCCAAGTTTAAGTCCTTAATAGCGAGTAGTATAAAGGGTAGCGTAACCCGTTTTTCGTACAAAATTGTGGAAAGGCTAACATCTGCGTAGTACTCTACTTTCCCGAAGCGACCCTTAAAGGAACTAGGAAGGCTTAAGGGAAACTGGTAGTTAAATCTATACGTGGTTAGGCCTGGAGGAATCTGCGGAGGCCCTGGTGGCGACCTAGATTTCCCCGAATTTCGTTGCCCAGTGTCTGTATAGCCTGCAACGCATTTTTATTCAAGCGTAAATCATTTTAGAATCAGGGAGAAAATGAATAGTAGTTTATTCGTAACAAAACTTCTTACTCCTAATCAGTTCAATTTTCTCCGTGAAAAATATTTCGACCGAAGCGGTTGTCCATACCCAAACTTTTCCAATGAACGTAATTGCCAAACCTGTAACGGAAAGAAAGTTGCAAAAAGCGTTCTTTGGCACGCAGGGTGTATTAAAGTTGTAATTACTGACCTTTGTGAATATCAAGCGGTTTTAAGGTTCTATTGATGACAATCACCTTCCCGCTAATCACCCCACCTGGCTCATAATAGCCGTTTCGACTCAAAATATTCTCGGCCGAATCAAACTTTGTGCTGTTGTCTAGCTCGATTCTTAAATCCATTGCCAATTTAATGGATTTCTTTCCAGGAACTTTTTACTCCAAATAAGCTTTGCTCTAATTCACAATAGCTTAATTTTGGGTAATTTTGTGAATAATCTAGAACCATGATAGCTTCTGTTGGATTGGAGCTCTGTATAATCTTTAAATCTTGTTGCGTGATCAAATTTTTAACAAATTCAAAAATAATTTATACAGGTTGAAACAGTATGGATTAACTTATGGAGAAAGTAAGGCTAGAAAAATAAAGGGATCCAATGCATAAGTGCATTGGAATTGGAAATAATATTTGGGGAATTCCTTAGTCCTTTATGTTGCTCTCCTGGAGGAAAGCTGACGTTGGGTAGTGTGGTCGGATCCACAAGTCAGTGGAAAATGGAAAAATTCCAATTTGTACCTTGGATTTTTAACCATCACAGACCTGTGTCACCACACACAGTGTGTGGAGATGAAGATTGAGTCTGGCTGTTCTCAGTTCTTAAGCATACATGTAGGATATCGCTTTTTGCACTTCCTATTACCACATGGTACCACCCGCACGGAACCTGAATGTCTGTTGACTGTTGTTGTGTAGAATGTGGCTTTTCTCATTTTATCGATCCGCCGTACATATACCCGAAATCGGGAATCTGGAACGCAACGGCTGCCCGAGTCTTTCTCTGTGAAAGTACATAATCTTACTTACACGGCATTCTTGATGACAATAATGATATATTGAGGAGCTTGCACAATGTGTGCACACATAGTGGAAAGGTAAGGTAAAAATGCGAGTATTGGATAATGAAAAAATGCATAATATAATACGGACGGACATCTCAAATGCAACCGAAATTCCTACTTTTGGCATATTTGAATTCTACTCGGACTTAATCTCAGTACATTTGTGATGTTTTCCGTAGGCAGAGTAGAAAGTTCCAGGGACACATTTTTTCCTGCTCTGTGCAGTATTTTTACTTTATCACTTTGCCCCGTTGCATCTCGCCAATTTGTTTATTTAGTATAGCACAAGTTGTTCGTATTATGCAGGTACATGTACCATTTTAAATTAGAATAGAACTGTTCTTTCGATTGTATCGATTAAATATTTCAAGATATTCAGTGACAACTACAACAATTTGTCATGTAATTACTGTGATTAGACTATTTGATTTTCATATTTCAATCATCAAAGTAAAACAAAGTATTTGACTTTGTACCCAAAAGTTTTAAGCCTTGCCCTTGTCCACTCTGGGATTTTTGATTTTGATCTTTATTAATTTTGATATGAAAAAATGTAAAAATATATATTATTGCTTGTGTCTTCTTGTTTGATCTTCCTCTATACTTGATGAATGAATGTAAATCTCACAAAAATTCATGATTGTTAACTTTGCTGTAGAATGGAATTATACCATTCTATAAAAATGCAGTGCGTAGTATCATAATACAAGTACAAGTATGTAATTTTGAAGCGAATAACCTGTTTCTGTTTATTTTCTTGTCTGAATCAAGAATCAATGAAAAACTGTTGTGTTCATCTCTATATAGTTTTAGATGCGCATTTAATTGGGGAGCACACGACTTACCAACATCAAGTGAGAGTCACTGGTAACGATGACTTATGAAAAGACACGCTGAATGAAGAATGAACTTGCCACACGAGCCACAAGGTTGTTTAAGGCCTCGCATTTGGCATTTCAGGTGCCTATGCCTGCCTGAAGTTCACGTTTTTGACACTATGCTATAGCATAATAATGCAGGTAATTGCTACACTGGTAATAACACTGTTATATTTGGTGCATTTAATTCTATTTCTGCGTAAAAATGTATGCATTGAATTTTTTGGGTTATGGCTATTTTCCCCATCATGCTGTGAAATGTCATAATAAATCCAGTGTGACTTTGAACCAGATTATTTGAGCCTATTCATGTATGGCTGTTCATGCAAATGAAAATGCACTTGTGTGTAATAAAACCCGAAACCAAAGCCATAAATATTCTGCTACACTCTTATTTTTTCAAAAGAAACATTTCAATAAAAGTGCATCTACACCTGAAGTCCAGTTTTTTTTAAATCTTAACGATAAGACGACAACAAAGCGCAAATAATCCATTATCTAATCGAAAATAAAAATTAAATCCAAAGAAATGAAATGGAAAATGAATATATTTAAATCGTGATTTTCTTTCTGTAGTCTATACATATATGACTTATATGTATAATGGTGGTCGTCTTTTCAAATTGATTTTATCAGAATTTTCAGAATAAATATGATGACATAAAAAGACGCGAATTAAATTGTGTTTATCAAAGATACCGAGAGTCAGCTTCCCGAGGGTCACTGTCAAGTTAAAGTCGCGGTTTAGCAATTTTATTACGTTAAGGTTTATGGTGTCAAAAACCCATTTGACCAGAGTTCATCACAATTTCACAATATCGATAAAGTTTCAAAGCTTGCGAAATTTCATATTCGTGTGGAAAACTTTAATGTATGTCAGATAAATATTTACAGTACTACATATAGAAGCGACTTTTATGCAAAGAGAAAAAATGTCAACCACCGTGCCAAGTTCAAGTTATCTGAATGTCGTCTGTCAGGAAAGCTGGCTTCTTTTGTAGCAGTCTGGCTGGAAGTTGACATGCAACAACACGAATGGCTATTTTAGTTTATGTACCTTACATTATCATTGAATAAATAAATGAATTAATGATCCGCCTATTACTTCCTATCGCTCTCAAAAGGTCATAGGTAGTAGTAGTTTGTTGGAGACAAGCCTAATTACCAATTTACAGTAGTTAGTCCAAAGATGCTTATATAAGATCTCTAACTTGTACTACTCGTTCATTATATAAGATTGATTAAGTAACTAGTTGAATCTTGCGTTTATCTATATCCAAAAATTTGCTAACACACATCATGACAAGAGGACGCTAAGATATGACCTTAAAACTTATAAAGGTATGTGTGCATGATTAACAACGCATTTATTGGTACATGTAAATTCACATTTACACTCATCTCATCATCCATCACCACTCAAGATTACTGAGAAACGCAGTTTTCTTTACTTCTGCATTCAGTACATGGTAATTACAAGCACAAAAATTACAGTCTTAAACGTGATTGCGTCTGGAATTCAGTTACTCAAACAGGTGTGTTCTCTTCCAGTTCTCTTCCAGAAGAATTTGAGTAGTCGACGATTTTCCGTATAATTTAGTAATTGTCGAAGAATTTGTGTTACCTGTGTTTTTGTTCTTTGAAGTTTAACATTTTAATATTCAGTTTTCATTTGCGTCAACTTCTTTGGTGGATAGCGTAAGTAAGGTGTTATGTACATAGGTATTTTTAATAATTCGATATACAGTTTTTGTTGAACCTAAGCAATCCATTAACAATATTTTTCATAAAAAATGAACAGGTATGATACAAATATCTAGGAAAAGATAAAGACAATAGTCAAATTGTTAAATTGTAAGTAGAAGTCTAAAATATATCCTGAATCTTGATCAAGCTTTGAAAGTCGCATTGAATTTTTTGTTCAGCAGCCTACTTACTGGCACCAGATATAAGCTGCTTCATCATCCGCATAGTATGCATGTCTATCTTCATTTGCATTGGTTTTTTGTTCATAATTGTGAGACATCAACTTTTTGGGAGCAATCTTATTTCATACCCCGTAATTATTTTATGTTAAATGAACAACGTTTAAATAATAGATTTTCCTGACCTCCGCCCAAACTCTAGTTTCATTTTTTAAATCTTGATTTTACACGACGTGACAGATCTGTGACTTCTTGTATTGTATGCGTGGTCATGCAAATCCTCTATTACTTTCAGTACAAAGCAAAAGCAAGTGTGTAGTGCAAAACAATTTGGTTTGCAATATTGCGATTGCAACTTGCAATTGGCAAGTGTTAGGTTTGATGTATATTTTTCCTATGACCAATGGACGAGAATGCTGGAGCAAAATATAGTTGTTTTAGGAAATATCCAACCATTCAATATATTAGTAAATATTACTAGAACTAATTATGGAAGCTGAAGAACTTCCACATTTTTATTGTATGTCGATTCATTTCCTACTGAACAATGCAATTAAGCGTTCGGCGATAAAACGCTGAAACGAAAAAATACTTGCAACTGCATTTATTTATATAGTAGTATTTATTCGAATGCATAGTTTTACAAAACATTTGTTAGCTGTTAACGATATCTAGATAAACATTAGGACGAAGTTCTTCCGAAGAACACATCTTCAGACTTCATCGCATTATTCACCTTCTATGGGTTCCCATTGTTGTACGTATATGAACATTAAACGAATTGAGTTAATAAAAATTTTATGTAGTTAATGAAAAGTTGCTCCAAAATGAGTGCCTAAAGCAAAATGCATGGGATGGGCATACGTTGCATGCTTATATGCTTATTATTTGCAAAAGTTTTATACGATAACATTCAAGTTAAATATTGAATCAAATGTTTCGGAAGATACATATTTTTTTATCTTCTTTTCCTTTAGCATTATTAATGCAGATCAGATATGCCAACACAATTAACATTCATCGAAATTCTAGGTTTCGTCCACAGCTTACGTTTGTATGCTGAAGACGAATAGTATATCATTAAGTGCGTAATGTGTCTGCGTGTGTAGTTGTTAAAAACAAAAAAACTGCATCTTACAAACGAACAGCTACACGAATAAGGAAATTTTATAGTTTTCAGTTTACACTGCACTCATACCAAAATATACACGTAACAACGTTAGAAAGAAGATGCAACAACGACTGCAGCCAGCTATTGCACTTCAAAACTGCCTGATCATTCTTTTGTAAAGCGTTCTGTATTTCATTCATGTTTGACCACTTGACCACAACCTTTAATAATAATGGCAGTCTTTAAGAATGGTCTTCAGCAAAGTGGCATCGAACATACTTGTGGCCCAGTTAATATCAAGTCGCAATGGATCAATAATCTTTTGGCATGTCAAAGTCATAAATAAAAGTGTGTTTGATCGTAGCTAAGCTAAAATATAGCGTCTACTCGAGCAGAATAATAGGTACATATAACAAATACATATTTCAAATACAAGCAAACAAATTGCTATAAGTTTAGAACATAATATAAATTGTTAAAATATATCAACCATATAACCGTATTTTGAAACTCCAGTGAAAATAGTAGCATACAGCATGAAAAATCTCAGAATCTTTGTTCTCCACCAGTGCTAAAAGTTTGTGTTTGATCTCAGTGTCAAAATTTGTTACGTGTGTCTGAGTAAGTAGCTCAATTTCAGCGTTATAAAGGACTTGGGTTAACTAAAGAATCATTTGGATTTCATTGACTTTTAAGGCTGTCGTGTGACCATTTGAAATATATTTTATGAAATATCTCAATGAAATGTAAAATAATCTTTCAATTAATATGTATAAAAATTTTAAAAACAAGTACACCTTTACGAAAAGAAAATCTTTTGCAGCAAGCAAATGACAAATAACTGTTTGACCATATTTTAAAATTTTATACAAACTTTATTGATTCCTCATCTATTAATTGCACTGAAGCTAGCCAACTAAGAAGCAAGAAGCTTTTGACCCATACTTAATATAAAGTAACAATTTCAAATAAAAAATACCTATCTTGAAAGCTTGGCGCGCAGATGATCGTGGCTAGAATGATGACTCCGATTTGTATGGTGGAAATCGACTGATTGTGTGACGTGTCAATAATTTGCATACCTACTTTTTACTTACCTCTGTTCTCGTATGCACATTTTTATGTCATATATAACAACAACAGTTAATAAACCAACATTTCATGTTAAAATGATTGAAGTGGTACCCTTTTTGTCACTATTATAATAATACTATCTTAAAGAAATTAGCCACACAGAATGTAAGACGCAAAAAGCCAATTTTTCATTTATTTTTTGCAATTCTAAAACATAGTTATTTAATTATAAAGTACGTCATTTAACAAAAAGTCAACTATAATCAGCTAGTTAGTGTAGATTGAATATGTGTAAAAAGCTTTTATCCATTTATTAGCATAATACAAACAATGCACGAGTGTTAGAAATGAGCGTGTAGTACTTGTAGTAGAACTATAGTATAGCTAGTGTATAACATGTGAAACTATTTAATCGTCAACATGCATCAAGGAAGTTGAATATAAAAAGTGATCATGGTGTGAGGATCAAAATTTCTGATCAGATATGACAAGCGCAAAGTTACAGACATTCACTGACACGGGAAACTATACACAATATCTACCATGAGCTACTATTTGTTATATTGTAACTACCAGAATGTCAGACATTGTACAATAACTGTACAAAAGACACAAACCACTGGTATATTAGTATAAAATAGTTAATATTCTTATTAGAGTACACAAATACGTATTAGAGTATATTGTATATTATGGTTTACATTCAAAATTCATTGAGATTATTGGCAGCGTTTCATTTTTAAACCGACATGAATGAATTTGTTATAAAACAATGACTACGTTTTGTACAAATTCTAAATATGGTTTCGCTCTAGCGTAGAGATGCGATTGACTGCATAAATCTATGGGTGCCCCGTCATGATCATGATGAAAAAATTTCACAAAAATGGCACGCCTTTTATTTTGGTATGATACAACAGTTTAGTCAAAGCCTACACACTAAAATATACACAATACATATAGTAATAAAAATGCAACCAGCTAAATATGTACGCTCAACTTATTAAAATTCGATTACAATATATTCATATAGATTGATTAAGCTAATGTGAAAACAAACAGAAGACCGTTCCGAACGAGAGATTAAATGACTGCATGATAGCCTTTTGGAGAATATGACAATGCAGTTGCGGTTCTAGTTGGCCTGCAACTTTTGTTTAGTAAAGTTGCAGTAACTGCATTATTGGGCACTGCAGCTTGTATAATTTCGATTGAAATTTTTTAAACTGATTGTTCTAACGATAAGATAAGACATTTGATTTTGTTGTGGAACGGTTCAATGCAATTCTGACACTGACCTCAAACTATCTATTCGTTTCTCTTACTTGTACACATTATACATATATATCATATTTAATATTTTAATACAGTAGATGACACAAATTCACAACCATTTTGTTTTTGTAATTTTGAATTTTTAGAGGGACCAATATTGCAGTACTACCAGCAATGCCTGAAACGTAAACCTGTGTCCTGTGCGTTTAAAAATTTGTAATCGAAACATTATACAGAGCATTCCTTTTCTGAGAACGCGACCGTGAATGGAAGTGTAGTTTCGAATATTGTTGCCCTTTTAAAGCTATTAAAATTATGCTTCCGAGATTCTTGTCGAAACGAGAAATATTTCAAGATGGAAAGTTCCTCCAAATACTACTCCTCAGCGTGTCTTTCATGCTGGTGTTCACAGCGTTCCAGACAACCTCCATGACTGAGGTAACAGCTTGTGTTTGTGTGTTAAACACTAATGTGCATACGATTTTGAAGTGCTTATAATGCTTAGAAAAATCCTTGAATAACCAACGACCTTTTTTGTCTTTAATGTTTTAAATCCCTTTTTATTCAATTTTCGTTTTTACTACAAAGAATTTAATATAGCGCTGTACAGCAAAATGTACTTATTTTTGTTACTTGCATGAGTGCTTCCTTATTCAATTTTCGTTATATATCATTTTCTTCGCAGTACTTCCAGCTTTTTTGAGTAAACGTTTTCTGTTATTACTACTGAGCAAAGCAATTTTGGCACAAGTTAAATGAAATTTTTGTCATGCTGCTTTTCTTACTAATCTTCTGCTTTCTTTGTGGCTCCTACTTTTTTATAATACAATTTTCTTTATGAATTGTGTAACGTTGTAGCAAACGGTGCTTTCGAGTCTAAAGCATGAAGATCCCACCTTCACAGGAGATGGCTACGTGTCTCTCTGTATTATTTATGCCGTGTTTGCTATAGGATCCTGGATTGCCCCTAGTGTTGTCGCAATAATAGGACCAAAATGGGGAATGATCCTGTCAGCTTCCGTGTACCTTATGTTCATTGCTCAATTTATTGCCCCTTCCACGACTCTTTTGTACGTGACCTCTGCCCTTTTAGGAGGAGCAGCATCCGTGCTATGGTGCTGTCAGGGGAATTTCCTAACTCTTGCCTCCGATCCAAAGACAATTTCACGGAATTCCGGTGTTTTCTGGGGTATTAACCAGTGCAGGTACAAATAACCTTGCTATATAAACGATCCTTTTCATTTTTTCATCAATGATATGCATTCCAAGTACAGAGCTTTTCTCATGAAATTCTAGCCACGAATTCCATTATATTCAACTTCTTTGTTTTTTTGTATTTTGGAAAGTATGACCGATGGAAAAACACGATAGCTAGTTTTTTATTCACACTACCATGAGGTCAAACTACATTTTGGTAGACCAGACCAGCATATTTTGCCAATTTTTGAAAACAGACCAGGCAGAATGAAAGCATTACAATTTTGTTAGTACGTACGTGATGCATGTGAAATGCAGTGCAAAAAAAGATAAAACTGAAGTTATAGTTTTTAGTTTAGTAGACGAGAGGGAAGGCATAGCTAAAGATTAATATTACCAATGAATATATTATGGAAGAATCAACATATATTTTATTTATGTCATTTGTTTTTATACCTTTTAGTCTCTTCTTTGGAAATCTATTTGTATTCTTCAAGTTTCAAGGAAAAACGGTCATCGATTCCGAAACTAGAATCTTTGTTTTCGTAGTTCTTACCGTTGTCACTACTGCTGGAGTTCTATCCATGTTTCTGCTGAAAAACCTAAAGTAAGTGTATGCTAATCCTCTACGAGTACACGAAATAACGTAATAATGTATAAGTCGACGACTCGGATTTTCCATTTTCATAAAACTCATCCATTCGTATTTATGAAGAATTTTTACTGGAGAAACTCCTTCGGCTCACTGGTTCCGTACTTTTGCTATAATACCTTATTCACTTGTTTATATTCCGAAAGTTTCATAGTATCATTATTATGAAAGTTACGGATTTAATCTTGAATCTTGCTGCGTTGTCATTCATCAGGCTTAAAAACTTTTACCATTACTAACTACACACGTGAATTACATTTTGCTTTTCAACTGACCTCCTTTCCGAAGTTGTTTTTCTTTTTCTTATTATTGCTTCTGTTATGTCTTGTTTGACCAGCATAAAAAACGGCACATGAAATGATGATTTTATTAAAAGACAGGAGCTGACGGGTAGAGTGTATTACAGCACGCGTCCAAATTGAGTTGAAGTATTAACTTTTTATTGCTTGCTTTTCGTACCCTTCTCAATAAAGGGACGAAACAGGAGAAAACACTTCTGGAGAAGATGACGATAAAGATGACCACGCAAATCCAACCGAAATTGGTTTAGGAAGAGACGCCGAGAAAAAGAAAGAAAAACAAGCGGAAGCAAGTCGTAATAACGGGTCTTCCACTGTTGTTGACCCAAATGGCTCTCGTAAATCCTCACCGTTTCAACTGGCAAAATCAGCCCTCATCCAAGCAATCCATTTATTTATAACACCGCACATGATACTGCTCTCCATTGCTTCCGTGTATACCGGATGGTGTCAGTCCTTCTTTTTCGGTGTATATCCGACATCAGTTGGTTTCACTGCGCGATTTGGTGATGATGCCAAAAGACTAGTTGGTCTTGTAGGAATTTTTACGGGTGTGGGAGAAGTTGTTGGGGGATCTGCGTTTGGCTTGTTGGGATCCAAAACCACTAAAAAAGGTACCTATATTTTGCATGCAACAAAATGATCGGAAGCAAACGCCAAACTCGTAAACAGATAACGCGCAATGAATTGATGTGTTGTCAAATGCTTCCTTCTTACAAAAACAAACATGTTTTATGACTATGGATGCTTCTCATGCAATTATATTTAGGTCGAAGCCCTATTGTCTTTCTCGGCTTGGTGACTCATGTGACATGCTACATTTTTGTTTACTTGAACCTTCCTGAGCTGGCGACAATTAAAGAAACGTCGGATGCGCCCGTTTTTGAGAATCCAATTCCTTGGCTAGCCATTGCTTGTGCACTGTTCATGGGTAAGAAAATGTTATGAATGACTGAAACCAACATTATTGTGAATGCACAAAGCTATATCGTATCAATTTAATTTGTTTATATAAATACTACTCATAGGATTTGGAGATGCTTGTTACCAAACTCAACTATTCGCCATATTTGGATCTGTATATGCTGATAAATCAGCAGCAGCCTTTGCTATTTTTAAATTTACTCAATCGGCAGCTTCTGCTATTGCATTTTTTTCAAGTTCGTACATGGGAATGCTATCCCAAACGGTAACTCTTGTAATTACGTCCATCCTTGGTTTCGTCGCATTTTTAATTGTAGAATTGCAAACAAAGCGAAATAGTGCTGCGTTGGAAGCAGAACACTGCAACAACACCCAGGACAGCATAAGTGAAACCCATCCGGTTACAACATTAGATGAGTCAAATACTATCCGAGAATTACAGCAGAAAGTTTAAATTAATACAACGCTGTAATGCAATATCGCTTTAGTCTGCAGTCACAGGCCAGAGACAAAATGTTATGCAAAAAAAACTTTCAAAAAATCTTATAGTAAGGATTTGTAATATAATAAATAGCCTTTTCCTTCCTAGTTCGCAAAGGTGTAGGTGATGTGAAAGGCTTGAATTTGCAAACGAATCTCAATTGTCGTTGTTAAATTTTATGTTGTGCAATTTATAACTACAGTTGTACCACATGTTATTTCACCTATTATTATTAAGATTGATTTATGTGAAGAAATAAAATGGTGACAATTCCCGTTTTAACAAATAATCTTTCGTGAGCTATGATATATAATATTACCCAAGTAATTGAAACAAAACCATTGGTATAATATGTTGCAAAGAAGACTTTTTCCCTAGCAAGTGTTCATGGAATATGGAAATGAGAAAAATATCCATGATGGAAATGCAGCATGCAGTATGGCTGAAGGTATCATAACTTGTTCACTTTACACCTTAGCAATTTTCAAAGCTACTAGTTCATTAGGTATAGCATGACAAGAGCATGTTCAAGTCTCAGTGCATAATCACACACACTAATTAGATATTTCCTTCCTTAAAGTAAACTTATGATAATTCATTTTGTTCATCTTGTTATTTTTAATAAATCATACTTCCACCTGTATTGAAAGATCAACATCACGACTTCTTGTTATCTATCACCATCGTCGTCCCTTCATTAAACTTTAACATTTCCTTTGATTGTTAATTCCCAAATCACAAGCGTGTAATCAAGGAACACGAGAATATTATTGTCACTGTGTGAGGTGATTAAGACGATTTGATTGAACATGTGCATTCAGAAATCAAAATGCGTGCATTATTACACAGTTCTTATTACGTTTAGATGTAATTAAACGAATTTTTTGCAAAAATAATAATTATCCCTTACAACTAGCGTAGAAAATCAAAACGTAGTTAGTATATTGGGCCGTTGTTTGAGATTTAAAACGTGTTGTAACAATGAATGAAGAAGACTGGCATGTATTTTACGCTTTTTCACACACGTTAATAATATACTTCCGCTTTAACACTTACACCATGTCAAGCTGTCTTGTCCTGCACAAGCTTGCAAGAAACATTGATTTTCCCATCAATTCTGTATTTATATAGCATCAAGAGGTTTTCCTTTCCGACTCACGGTAAGTCACAAGTCGCAACCTGTAACAACAACTATTATGTTTCAAACATATCATTATTATTGGCATGTACTATCATATCAAAAATCAGCATATATACCGTTCAGCTATAATAAATGCGAAAAACTATACTTTAATCATCTTCCTTTTTTTTTCTATGACAACTAATGACGATTTAAAGTTTAAAGTAGTATTGAAACTCAATTGATACTAAAAAACTTTAGCAATTTAAATACGATGGAATTTTTACAAAAATCATTATAAACAGAACGTCTTTAGTCTTTAGTTCTTCTTTTCAAATTATTATATAAGATATATTATGCAATTTTAAAAGGTTGTAGTCGTTGAACACGATAATTGAAAAGAAGTATCGTATGACTATAATTAGGTATTATCTAGAAAAGGTACTAGTATATAGTATATAGTAAATATGCACAATGGATAATCGCCAATTATAATATGAACTACGCTTTGACACTACCTATGTTGGATTGAAATACGGGAAGGGAAAAACGATATATTCTTGTACTATACTGTACTCTGAGTTTGTGATATAATCAGTTCTAAACTTTCACTGCATGAGAAGCTTAATTTTATGAAAAGTGAAACGGTTATTTAATTCCCTTCAGTAGTCGTGATACTGTCATACAAGCATGTAATACGACTAATAATCCCTTTCCATTTCAATGAATGACATAACAGCAATATCTGTCAGAATTAATTCTTCAATCTATGAAAGTCTATCCTGTGAGATGTATTTGAATTTGAAAATGATCTAGATTAGTACTTTATTGGTTTTTAGAATTGGATTTAAGTTTTTGTTGGGATTAGTTAGTAAGCGAGCGCACAATACAGGAATTGTAGAAATGTTTTGAAAAGCAGGTTAACAATATACATAACAAATTGACAATAAGAGTACGGTTATAATTTAGCGATTCAGGTTGTGCCGTGAAAGAATGGAATATAAATTTACTGTTGTGTCTGCAACCGGAATGTTTACCAGACCAAACACTTTCTGTAGTCTGCAGTTTGCAGGAAAGGCACACTTTCCATGCCAAATTGCACACGGATTCGTTCGATTTTTATAGCCAAACATTACATCTCGTTACGTGCAACGTAAAACAGCGGAGGGTGAGAGTAAACACGAATCACATAGGAATTTGATGACTTGATGCAGGAACATAAGTATTCAGCTTTCATTGCCGGTTTCTGTGTTGTATATCTATTTGTTTGCACAACAATATATATGTGGTATATGCCCAAGCAAAAGCTAGCTTAAGCCTAATCAGCAGACAACATGTCCAATTAAAAGCATTGTTGTCGTCGTTAGCTTGTTGTATCACCAAATGACGACGATTAGAAAAGCAGCGGTATTACTGTGATAGGGCATGACTTAAAAAAGGCAATGAAAGTTAAATTGCAAAATCTCTAAACAAATGTACAGGAAGAAGAAGCAACTTCACGTTGATAAGGGTAAGAATGACATGTCGTTCGTTAAAATACTAATATTATGGTCGCGAATGGGAAGCGCTCAGAAGACAAGACTCTTGTACGATACCTACACAGGAGGGCATTTGAAATGCCTATTTCGTTCGGTTGAACCTACACTTAACAGCAGATATTTTTAAAATAAGTGCTATACAGCGAATACTATGCAAGTATTACACAAAAATTTCCCTACCTGCTTATTGCGAAATGATCATCGTTGAAGCGGTTAATGGCTCTATAAAAACCACATGTCCACACTCACAATTAAGTTAATAGCTTCATCCACTTTGTCATGATCATAACCACCTCTCTGATGCTCTTCGAAATCACTTTTAAGAATTATTTTATCAGTGTAGTGGCACGATTTTTTTGTAGTATTTGCTCATAAATCCATGGAAGTGTCATTAATTATCTAGCCAAGCAAAGGGGCACACTGACACGTGGATAATATTGCATTGAATTTGCAATAATACATTGCATTATTCATTTTCTGTGCTAGATTCCCGACTTATTGTATAGTGCTCCAGTGAAAGTGGTCAACATAATTTCGCATCCCTTGTCAGAACGTATATATTGGTTTCGTAGGTTGGTCAACGGGTTTTAGCTTGTTATATAGTGTAGTGTAGCTGGATTTTTCTTCTAAAAATGAAGCCATCATGGTATATTCGCTGTAAAATGCTACTTAGTCTTGTTCTACTATTATTGTGTTTTCGAGATGCGGTAAGTTCCATTTACCTATAATTTAATTGCACACGTAATTTTCAAGTCCATTTTGGAGTGTTCTACGCAAAGAAATCATTAATCATATTATCATCATCATAGCTTGGTAAATTGGAACCTCTCAAAGTCACAGAAGGCCAATACATGACGCTAGAGGAAACTGGAAAGCAACTTCCACACGAAAAGATGGCTAAAATGATTGATGAGCAGCTCCGGTCCATCAGAGAAGGTTTCTTTGAATACTTTGAGCTTTAGTCATTGTGATGTTAATGGTTAGACATTTGCCATAAATACTGTCATACTTTCGCTGAAAACAGTGTACCCTGAAATGATGAACATTACTCATCGACAAAAATGGGCGGCTGGAGAGCTGATAATACCGGGAATAAATCAAAACACGATTCGTGTCATTAACTCAAGTCGTTATGGACCGTTGAAAGGGGCAGAACTGATGGAAGGATCTCCTAATACCTACAGACTGGTTTTTTCTAAACCGTATCATCCGGCAAGGTTGTCAGAAGAGATTTCAAGATCTTTTGATCTTGACCAAGTAGAAGCAAACATCTTTGCTGGTGATGGTAATGATGTGAAATATCTCGCATCCAATCCAGCACCCACATATTACACCTACATATTCAAAATGGGATGGGGAGAGTGTCATATGCCTGGTATGATTAATCCAAAAAATCAATCATGATTTATGAATCCTAGATCTTTAGTAAAAACCAAAACGCGAAATAAAACTATTTCATTATATGCATGTACCTTTGTTCGGTTTGCAGATGGGTGCATCTATCGACATTTCTGGGAGTTTTCAGTAGCCCAGAGTGCCGAAACATTTACCGTGCGATTTGAAAAAGATTACGGGTCCGATGTGTCCAAGAAGTTAAGACTGAAAGTACGAAATCGTAATTAACCTTTTCAGTTCATTTTCATGAATTTACTAGAGTCAAGTTTTCAGTTAATGAAATACGTTTAGACTTTTTACAAATTAGTTGTTGATATGTTTTTCTATTGTTGCAAATGTTTTTTTGTTCATTCTTGAAGAATACTTTACAAAATAAAGACAATCACTGGATGATGTGGGTAAATATTTGTAAAAAAAATTTTGAATGCCGCCAGCAGCATTTTGTATTTATTATAAAAACGAAATAAATAGCTGAGCTGAATAATTGTACTTTCTGCTAAGAATGTATGTAAAGTAAATGCAAAAGTAATCTTAAAAGGTATCATAAACGCTTTACATCAGACTTGTTCGATTCGTATCTCTGGCAAATTCGAAACCTTTGATGATGAAGCCAAGGGAAATGTGTGAGGTCTTCCTGGAGTAATTTCCATTAATTTAGCACGGTCAACAGACGTAAGGCTTAATTGACTTGCTCGGAACCCAGCAGCGGAGAAATGCTTGAATCCTGTACTGGCCATGCCTGCAGAAATAATTTGAACAATTATTAAAATGTGAGTTGGTGAAGTTGATTTTCTATATTTAATATGCATTTGCAAAGTAATAACTTCTTACTAGGTTGACGGAGGATGGCCACGTTTGGTTGTCCATTTTCAAACTTATAGCCTTTATACTTTTTCAAGTAACAAACATATGCCTGTAGTATAAAAGAAAGGAAATTATTCTCAACAATTATTTTTATTTGATTTTAAGTACTTGCTTTATGCCTTCCGTTTTACCATATAAATTAGAAACGCAACGATGATGGTGCAAAACACAATTACAAAAATTTCTTCCAATGCAAGTCCCATTTTTCAATTTGTCAACAAACTTATAGCAAGAGCCCAACTATTTGAATTTTTAAGTTACGGTTAAATGAATTACTGAGTTTATCAGTTGAAATTTAAATTGCTTTTTGCAGAAGTCCTGTAATATGCTTAATTCACTGTCAATTATTCACTGCAGGAAAACGGTTATTAAACAATCGTATATGCATCTAGTCGTCTTATTTTCTGTACGTCAAAAACTTAAAATATATTCACTTACTCAGAGGTTGACGAACGTATTGGTATCAATGACTAAAGCTGCTATTTGCGGTAAAAATGGACTTTATTTGACGCAAGAAACTTTACATATTTTTTGTCATGTTACGGTAAGCGTAAGCGGAGAGGTATAAGTAGGACATAAAAAGATGAACACAACATATAAAACATTTATGTTATGTTCTAGTGGTAAGCGCGGTTTGCGTGGTGCCCTCTTGGAATATCCAGCGTTGGTTTTCCTGGGTTTCAGTGAAAATTTGCTGATTAGTAATCCAGTGGGTTAGTAATCTAATATGTTTTCAAAAATTGACTTTTATACATGCGCATTGGACGACAACTTATTTCCTACGTTTTTGTAGTATTCAAAGCCTAAGTCATAAGTGGGGAAATGGAATTTGACTCAGCAGTTCATGGAAGTTAGCTTGTACCTATACCTCTGTGCAGAATAATTTAGATGTTGTTACCTGCGACAAAAGAAATATTGTAGTAAAAAGTTATTACTTCCGTTTACAATGTCAAATTTTCATGTATGATCGTAAGTCGTGTTCTGTTCGTGATGTTCTGTAAGTTTTTTGCTTCCTGGGGCATTGTAAGACTGTTCTTTAGAAACTAAATTTTCATGGCGTTTTTAGTTATTACGATTAAAAATTTTATTACATAATCAATTACACCGAGACGCTAGTCAGCATGTTTTAAATTCAGCTTACTAAGATCAAAAATATTTTACAGTAATATACAATCGTTTAAAGTACATTATTTGGCAGCGTATTGTTTACATCTATTTTCCGTTGCTGTTATTATTTTGAGTACCATTAGTATTTTTGGAACTTTTTGGCACATCATCATCTTCATCTTCAGAGTCTTCAATCACTATGTCGTCTTCTTCTATTCGTTTTTCTCTCCAATTAATAATCGCTGTGAATATTCCAATAGCAGCACACTCTCCTAACAGTATATACAACGGAAACCTCCACTCATTTCCTTCTACAAGATAAAAAATCATAATCACAATCATCTATCAGTCAGAAAATATATTTTATTAATTACATCGTTTGGGTAATTTCTAAAATGCGATTGAAAAATACCTTTCACACGAATGAAGAAGGAAAATTCGATAGGATAAAATCTTTTGGTTTCCGAATCAGTTGTATCCACCTTGCAAGTATAGTTTCCTCTATGCTCCAGGCTGGCAGGGCCATAAAAACTGAGGTCCCCTTCTCGGGTAAAATTTTCGAATATGTCCATCTTATTGTTTAGCTCCTGAGTTATGTCTATCCCATCTATTGAACACCAAACCACCAAAGATTTTTAATACCATTTTTAAGAGACTAAAGGTTTGAAAAGATCTACTTGCTTTTTCGAAGTACCTTTCAGCCAGGATATTTTATGATGTTTGTCCAACCCGGTTGCATTACAGTATATGGGCAGAATTTCTCCTACCAATACCGTTTTACTAATCTCATGTTTGATTTTATTTCCATCCCTGATTTTCCTAGTTAAATGCACCAGCTCTGCGACCAAAATAAAACAGATTCTTCAAACTCATGATAAAAACACCGACAATCACAAGATGGTACATTTTTCTTCCCACGGCTTGGTTGAATGAATGAATTCTAAAACTCATTAAGGTACCTCTGAGAACGAAGGTTTTGTTAATACTTTCCAGGGTTCCAGTGTGACAAACATAATCTCCAAATTCGTTTTCTGCGATGTCATCCACTTCTAATACAAGTTGTGATTTGTCTTTGTTGAAGGACACCTCGCAATCATCTTCCAGTGGACCTGCACTATTCCCTTTTTTGCAACTTGAAGCCACATCTTTGACTACATCCTTGCCGTTTTGATAGAAGGACCTTCCAACAATTAAAGAAAACATAACCAAAAGATTAACATAAACTTAATATTTAGTGTGATTGTGATTTACACAGTTAGCTAGCATTTTTTAAACGCTAATTCATAATGCGTACCATTGTGGCGTTGTTTCATTTGTAAAATCGACGTTGCTGAGATCACAAATCAACTTTATTTCTCTTTCCGCAGGGGAAAATTTTACTACGGGTTCATCCCCTCCAAATTTTCCTGTAAAGGCAATTATTACAATTATTTTAGTATTTTGGCAATTTGCAGACAAGATTTTTCATACTTTCTTACAACACTTACCCAGTACGACAATTTCATTTGCGGTTGTAAAAGAAACGTGATTGGCAAGACATAAAACACAGCCAAGAATTAAAAAGTTTGAGATCAACGATGAAGAATAGATCGCCATTTCGACAATTAAACCGTTTCTTCGTCTACTTAATTAGTATAAAACACAAGTGGGCTAGCACAAAAAATACATATGAACACAAAAAATGATCCAAGGAGTAGGATGAGGCTTAAAATGCTTCCATATTATTACTGAAGATGAAATGTTTCACAATTTCGAAAAAGTTTTGCTCTACACTTGTCGTCGTAGCTGCTTCTAAAATGAAGGTGATGACAAAAAACAATGTGAAGATTCTCCTTGCCTCTTGTCGCGTGCATATTTTATGTGGGATTATAATAGCTGGAGAAGAAAGACTTCCGACTGGATTTTGTTATCCTAAAATGCTGAAATGTTAATGAAATTCACGGTCATTAGTGTAGAGAGCTTTGAAAATTGTGACTAACAGCAGCAGCGTAAAATTGTAATTTAGTTTTGTGTCGTGTATGTACTCTTGTGTGAAGACAAAGTATGAAACACTAATGTAAACTGTAACCGCACTGGAATAAATGGTCTGTGGATTCCTCTGTGACCACACGTTAGTCATGGGAAAGGTTATAATAACACAGAGATGCAATGTGTCATTCTAAACTATACAGAGAATATTACTAACCATATTAGCGACTACATCAAATAGGCTTAGAGTGCATCACCAACACCCATCAAATTTAATATTACTATTCATGCAAGTGTGTATTATACGATATATCAAGTCATGTTGCTTTATGCCACATGCTAGAGTGAATAATTGTATGGTTCTTGCTGGTGTTTGTTTGAAAAATATTTAGTTTAGAGTGTATGAAGATGTGACGTCAATGTCAGGAAATGTACATTATGGGAGTGAGTATTGAATAAATGTTTTATATGCCGTAAACACCGTCATAATGCTTAATGTTCCAAGCAAAACGCTTTACGACATTAGTCAGCACGTTGTCTGCTGAGAAGCAACTCTCTAAAATGTTGATTCTCTGTAGCGCATGTCAGAAGACGTCTCGTTTTTGAAGAAGCGTTGATGCATTGTCAATCAATTAGTTCCTAATTATGAATTTATCTCTACAAGAATGATGCCTTAGACCGGGGCAAATTGAAATCTGTCTGTTTACATTCATGTATTATTAGGTGACTTAACAAAAATGGTACAGAATACAGAGAACGGATAAGAATTGTGACTCTCCTTTTTTATCAAAGGCTTATTCTGTCATATAAAAAAGTAACAAGAAAGTCTAATACAGGAGGCTTTGTTTTGTATTATTTGGTCATACGCAGCATAATAAAATATGAATTAATTTATCAAATAGAGTCTGTCAATGCCCTTTACGTATAAGTCAATACCTGATACCGACTAATATAAACTAAAATGGTATATGATATAAGTTAACCTAATTGAAACGGAAAACGTATCCACATCAGTATTTTATTAAACCAAACTTGAAGAGTGTTGGTCATTAGCCTAAGAGCATTAAACGATTAATCCTGTGCACATTTTTATTTGGGTTTTGATATTTTGCTTAAATGCAACAAACCGATTTCATATTATTTTATCTTTATTAATATTATTTCTTCTTGGTCAGTTGTGATAAATGCTTCATTGAGTTCATTTAATATCAATATGTAATAATTTCATTTGTGGTTATTTTAATTCCAGTATGGTTGCGGTTAGAGTACAATCGATACACCATTTTTTCACGGTACAGTTTTAAGTAAAAGTCTCATTCTCAATGTTCTTTATGTTGACATAAACTCGTTAATAGGAAATTACTTGTAAAGGAGATATTCAAAATCTTTTATCACAGTTTTTCTACACTATCTGAATCTGAAAGTGGATATTTACAAAAAAGGTCTTTGCTTGCGTTGCGTATCAAACTAACTTTTCATCTATTGATGCGCGACTGCTGAAACCAAAGACTTACCATGAATAAATGACTATGCATAGTAGGTCTTTGGCTGAAACTGTAGTAATGGTAAGAAGTAAGGTTTACAGTTTTGTGAACCCCTCCTCTACTGCATATTATTGTTATTGAAAAAGATAATGATATTCTTTTCCACTTTTCAGTTTCTGCATCTCTCAATATAATGAAAGCGGTCGCTTTTACTATAATTGTCTCTGTATTCTAAATTTCTGATCATATTACAACTGATGACTGCACTGGATTCATTTATATAGCAGACATCATAATATGTTAAAAATTTATTACCATGATATACCAAAGAAAAAGACGTGATTGATAAGTGCCTTACACAACAAAAATATCATTTAAAATCAGCCGTTTGTGAAGCGAATAACAAAAGCAACACGCAACACCATTCACTTTCCGAAAGTGTTATGAATCAGTTAAAGCTTAAATGAGTAGACCACATGAACGAATGAACGTTTTTTGATGGACATGACGCTTGATCCTGCATGCAGATATTATAACTTTTCTGACTTTGTCATATGTAGCTATGTGTAAATATTTAAAGAGTGTAATTTCCGATTAACGATCTTCAGATTAATGAACTTTCAGTAAGCAGCAGTACAATATACAAGCATATGAACTATGGGCTTATGGCAAATATGACAATCTGCATCTCCATATTTGTTAACAATATTTATTTGCCACATTTTCGTGGCCTTTAGACAGACTCATAATTGCAAATTCCTTTTTATATAGAAATCGTTCCTGCAAAACTTCGTTTTGTCATTTAACATAATTACAACTTGAGGAAAATAGGTGACATTGTATAAATGGCAATAAAAAATTGGAAAACGTGAACAATTACGATTATCAAGATATGCGCGTTACAAGTTGAAACACTTATTATTATAGATCTTTATAAACATGCTGGGACACTGGGACATGTTTAGTTCAATTTTCACACAAGAGAAGGTAATGTAATGTAATAATGATCGTGATAAAAACGATAGTTAACTTACCTGACACAATAATAGCAGTCAGTCATCCTAGTTTAACTAGTCAACTCTCACTCCCACGAAGATCAATCATCGTTATTTTACGCATTGCAATTTAAGGTTGACAAGTTAGAGCATTTTTGAGCAGGCACAAATACTATTATAAACATTAACAGAGTTCAATATCATTTCACACCATCATCATCATCGTCGTCATCCTTCTTGAATTTCACAAAATTAAAATTGCAATTGCCTTGCATTTATTTAGAACAGGCAGTTATAACCTGTGATTTGTACCAGTCACTTTTGAGCAATTTCTAAAAATGCATACTATAATGTTTATGTTAGCGTATGAACTGACCACCATGCATCCGTGTATGTACAAATATGCATTTTGTTTTAAATTTTCCATTAAAATATTACAAAGAAAGATAATGTTAAAGAACAAGCTACAAGCACAATCTCAATCAATGGCAGTTGCAGTGCGCACGTACAATCAGTTACTGCACCCTCCTCAAGCTATTTAGGCGTGGTTGTCAACATTTAAAATTTTGCAACAACTGAAGCTACGTTTGCTTATCTATCTATGAAGTTTGGGGTAATAATTTGTCTCCGAAATAACTTCTTGTGTACATTGTAATTATTGTGATATTTTTTATTGTATTAAGTTTTTGTCTTCCCAGTCAGTGTTACTCTTTTAGTCAGTGCAGTGACACTAAAAATCATAGCATCATCATTTTGTATTATCGTTTGTTGAACATAGACCCGTAAACATTGAAAACTGAAGTTAGGAAGTGAACTGAGGACGCAAATAAAGTGGAAATTGTGGAACTGTCAACTGTAGAACCATGTTGCTTCAATCCTTCAAAATTCTAACCATACTGATAGGATTTTACATAACTGAATCGGAATGTGTAAGTACCTAAATTTTAACATTTAAAATTAAAGCCAGCATACAGGCATCTTTACAACTATGGTTTAAAATTCGTTGATAGCGACCGGCTCAAGAAACAACAATGCAAAATATTACACAAATTTTCCCTATAAGTACCGTACATCTCAGAATACCCTCATTGGATGGTAGATCAATTCCGGTGAAGATAATTTATTTTAGAAAAGTGGACGAACAAGACACAGCCACAGCCGCCAGTGATAAAAACTCCGTAGTTTTCTCCAACTCCGTGATGGCTCCCCGTGGCTTCCGGGATGACCTCGATACAAAAGCTAACAAACGAAGAATCGATCTTGAAAGCAGACTGGAAGCAAGCGTCCCCCAAAATGAAACATCTCCAAACTGGGTTGCAGGTGAACTCATTGTCAATGAAATTACAAGAAGACAAATCAAAATGCTTGACCATAGCTTATTTGGTCCAGTACGTTCGGTAACTTTTATTCCCTCCATACGTGCCGGCATTATTGTTCTAGAAAAACAGTACAATCCGGAAAAACTATCTCCTGTGCTCAAGTATTTGTATGGAATTGATGCAGAACCTAATGGTATGATTACTACTACGAGCAAGTGATTACATTATACATGCGACTATCATAAATTATATTACATTGAGCAATTGAGGAATTGCAGTTAAATATTACCAATGTTAATTTACCATCCATTCAATGTACCGTATTAAAAGTATTATATAACACATGAAAAGTAAATTTTATATTACCTATTCCGTAGAATCTCATAGTTGTTACAAGTTCAAGGAAAATATATATGCAATAAAATACTAAATACCAATACGTTATATGTATTAGTTTTTATATAGCAAGAATGGATTTAGCAACGATTATCAAGTTTGTGATCTTTTGAAAGTTCATTAATGAGTAAAGTATGCAGGTTTTGGTAGCAGTATGTATCATAAACTGAATAATAGAAGAAAAATAAATAATTTTATGAACGAATGTTTGAAAGATTGCTTCATGTGACTAGCGACTACACGACTCGACTCTCCTGGCGTCATTGTCATCGTCTTCTGTGCATGGCATGGCATGACGTGCATAATATCCTTCTTTCGTAATCAACTTTTTGTATCGTGTCTCAAAAATGTTGAGAATGGAATTTCGATTTATTTATTTATTCAAATTATTTCATAATGTTACCAAAATTGTCAAAACAAAATGATTTTACATTCTTTATGCACCATGAACTTACATCTTACATCGATACATTTGTACTTGATGATTTACTTCTCCACATCAAAACTTTGTCCCAGAATTTATTTTTCTCTGCCCCGAAGAATAAAATTGCTATTATTATACCCAAAGCCAGCATGCCAAAGGCTCCCTTCAGATTCCTCACTCGGAGTAAGTTATCTTCCATGACGTTACCCCAAATGGCAGCATTTATATCAATTTTATTCGCTTTTTGCCAAAGATTTTTTTCCTTTAAAACTTGGTTTAGGTCGGTCTGTTGCCAAAATGGGATGATTCCTGTTTCCATTGCTGAGAACAACAGAAACTGAAAATTGACAGATAGTGGAGCTTTATATTGGTGAATTACTCCAGCGGGAAACATTGCTCCTTCGTGACGGGTGAATTTCAGCGGGCTTTTACCATATTGATCGCTCAAGTTTCTATGCAGTAATTCTTCATAAGTCACTATAAATATTATACATGCTGCCTTTTCATCAATTGTCCGTTGCAAACATTTTAAGGGATTTGGTTCTCGTCCCATCTTTTTGTATATTTTCATGAATGATGGATTTGTTGAAGTTTTAAAGTAAGCATAACCAACGTTGCCAAAATAGTGGAAATCGATAACAAAGCCTTTTGCCGTTGCTAATTCATCAAAAGTGGAAGGAATGTGGTCATAAGATGGGAAAGTCAAGAGGGAAACCATTTTACTTCTGTACACAGTGGAACAAACGAGACAATATGTCAACCAGAATGTCAAAAATGTTCTGAAAGATATTTCATCCTTATTCTTTGGAATTTCGGCACTCTGTTCTAAGAGTTCTCGTACAAGAATTACAAGCGCTTTGAGATATGACCATTTAACCCTTTTCTGTAAAACTGGTATGAGATTCTCGTCTCGTGCAAAAACGAATGGAGATGATAGCTCTGTTAGCAATTTGCCAGCAACTAGAATTGTAATTGCAAGGCATGCCCACATTAATGGATTAAACGGTCTTACAATGGCATTCCAGGCAAAGGTTTTTCTTGGTGGTCCTGTGGTTCAGTGGGAACAAAGCAATCAAATTCAACGTTTTAAATTACGTCACTTATAATGAACCTTAAAGGGACAACTAACCTGTTACAAACCCGAGGTACGCGAAATTGATAGGTGCACAAAGCTCGGCGTATGGAAATCGTTGAAACGTTATGGCAGCCATAAACCCAAAGTCCACTCGTCCGCTGAATGTATCACCGACAGTTCCAACCCATGTACCGTTTGGCAAAGCATGTCCTTTAATTAGATCAAAAGTTGTTTAAAATTGCTTTCATACTTCCATGTTTGATGCAAAGTAAATTACCTGTTGAACCACTTCCAGAACTGGGAACTATTTTAGACGTAAAATTAAGCCTTTTAGATAATTCAGCTAAAACGGATGCGTACAAACCACGCTTGGGATGAACGATTTCATTTCCATTTTCATCAGTAAATATCTCCAGTTCTAATAGCTGGGGAACCCTTGTGGTTGTCGAAAGTCTTAAGGTATGTCCAAAAAAGTTTTTCTCATGGTCTGGAAATAATGATTTAATCACTGAAGAAGAATATTTTGTTGGAGTAAGTAACTGAGACTTTACATTAACAAAGGTCTGTTTCCTGCATAACCCATACTGACAGAGCATTTTAATTTTCACATTAAGCTGCACATCTTTCCAGAAAGTATGATTAGCCACAGAATTTGTCAACACAAAAAACAGTTTGTATTTCAGTTCCCTAACAAGCTTTGATTTTTGCAGCTCGTCTACAGCATTCTTCGGCGTAAGTATTAAATACTTGTCACGATTACGAATTGTGGAAGGCCGAAGAGTTGGGGATACCAATTCGGTCTTGAGAGCTGTCTCAGTATCCAATGTAAAGGTGGAAACGTTGATAACAATGATTACCACTGAACAACTACTTGCGTGACGATGTCTTTCAGGTTTCTTGTACCTTTTGGTTTGGTTGTTGCTCAATGCACTTAGATTTGTCTCGGTTTTTGATATTACAATTGCACTTCTTTCTTTGAGAAAAGGAGTATACAGGGATTCCGTAAAGAGTTTCCACCATGCATCTGGTAAATAAGCTCGAGTTTTGGAGAGCTCGTCTTCAAGTAAAAATATTTGTATGGTACATTGGCCCATTTCTTCACTTTTAAACATTTTTCCAATAATTAACGCAAAGTCATGGTTAGTTTCACGAGGAATTTCAATTCTATGTGTTTGTATTAAGGATAACATGATAATTATAAATGACAATGAGCACAGTAGATGTTGCCCGTGTGAGACCATGTCGACTTCTTGTAAGTCACAAATGTTTC
>CM056172.1:18302102-18445043 GCA_029691765.1 Entomobrya proxima
GTAGCATTTTAAAATAGTTAAATAGTAAGCAAAAAGCGAATTTGCCTATTAAACAACGACTGTCTAACTGAAAGTGAAGTACTTTAATGTGGGGACTATTTCCAAGTGTACTTAACATTTTTACATTTTTTACCATAGCAGCTGTATAGTTGAGAGTATACCTCAGCTATCGTTTTATTAGTTTTAGCGCTAACTTAACCACTCAGCACGTTCAAGTCAACTCCACTCAAGACAATCATCATTCATAAAATTTATTCGCATACAGGCAAACGCACAACAAACACTCTTACAAACATGGCAAGTGAGAGCGGAAGCTCTTCCTCTTTGTTCCTTTCTTAAAGTTTTCTGTTGGCAGTAATAGATCTATCTCTAAGAGCTTGTGTTTGTGCCTGCATGTGAATTATTTGCTATATGTGTGTGTGTGCGTGCATTGTATCCACAATCTACACATTATTGTGATGACAATGATGTGAGTGAGCGAATGAATTCCTTCTACCATAAAAAATAAATGATTCTGATATAACATAGCACGACGACAACGATTACCACACTTGCACTTTTAAAAATGCTTGCGTGCATTAGCTAACCAGGCAGTGGTGCAATAAGTTGTTAGCTGATGTCTACGAAGATGGTATTTTTATCCCAATTGTTACATTACTTATCATTTACGTAACTCCATCCTTGCACTAGTAGTCATCCTCCAGTTTGAGTGTGATGGAAGGGTAAGACTGTCGAGTTTTCATATAACGGAGTGCTTCCTTTTTAAAGTCGTTGGCGGTAGTTGCTCCCATAAATGTCTGGAGTGCATAAAACACGCTTGGACTGAAGAAAAGACAAAAGGAAAAATAAGTATGGTGAACCGTGCATGAAATCCCAGCGTTTTCCAGAGTAAGCCGTGTGTGAACCCAATTTGTGATAATGTGGTGAATGTGATATCACTTAAGATTATTAGCTTTTCTTTTCTTCTAAAATTCCTTCACTTTCTTTAGAAAAATAGGAAAAATATAATTGTGATGAGTTAGTGACAAGTTTAGCAGATAATCCAAATTCTTATAGCTCTCGAGTTTATATCTGCATTTTCTCCTGACATTTCCGCTGTCTCTCTTCTTTTGAATCAATGGATCATTGTGAGTCTGGAGTTTGTACTACCACGCACCCGAATTTTCTTCTGGACAGTGTTGTACGGAAAAAGTACCTAGTTTTGCCTACTGGAAGATCTCAATAGTATAAGGATTTTTAGGATTTTTAAAAACACGTAAGGGATTCTTCATGCAAATCATTTTTACCAGCAACAAATGCTCTTTGTTGACCGGTCCATTTATCTCTACTATTAGGTAGCATTGTTAGAAAATTTCTACAGTCGCAGTCACGTGTCACGACGATCAAAAAGGAAAAATCTAAAAAAATCAAAGTTTCTATAATACCATATATCTGTGCTAACTTCATCCTCACCGCTACCACGACCATCATCATCGTCGTCGTCGTCGTGACTTATTATTACTATTATTACGCTAACATTTCTATGAAAAGTAAAAGCGAAGTCATTTACTAGATTATCATATTTGCATGAAGTAGCCTTATTCAAGCACATTTTCATTTGCCCTTTACTGCTACTACCAATCATCACTATTGTTGCTAGCACTATGCGCAACTGCCATTTTTTAGAAAAAAATGTAACTACATAACAGCCAGCTTTCTGTTGCTGTAATGCAGTCCTTGTTACTGTTGCGTCGTTGCTTGCTTTCTTGACGTTGGCTTCTAGTAATGTCATGCAAAAAGTAAACTTGTCTCTAACTAAAGACGACAATGCATGAGTGGTGGTGGTAGAGTGGAGGCGCAACAACGTGTTCATTCACTTTTGCTTTCATTTAGGTATTACTTTTATTAGTAATCATAAGAGTATTGATAGTTTTCTTTTAGTTGCTTGCACTCAATAGCACAGGAGAATAGACATGGATGAAAGCGAATCATATTGATCATATTGTACATTTTTGTATGCCTCCAAAGTTGGTAGGTAGGCATTATTATATGTGCTATGAATAAAAAACTATGCTCATATAATAGATACGTCAGCGTCATCAACAAAAATGAAAAACGCAGGGACGACGATGATAAACCAGCTCTTCCCTTCTGTGCACTTTAATTTTGCAGAAAGATGTAATGCGTTGTGCACACAATTGCTATGTACATTTTTCTCTGTACTCTACCTTTTTGCATCACTTGAAAAGGTAGTTCGATATATGCGATGATGTTGACAGCTCGGTGATAAACAGATCTACTACTGCTACCACACACAAAAACAACAGTCAACGGTTCTTGCTGGTTTGCTTGTCTTGCAGTATAGATATGAACATCTAAAAATTATTTGAAACAAGCTTGAGTGGGTATCAGTGCAGTCATCATGAACACACTTTATCATCCCCATCAACTGTCAATGTTAATCTAAGGAATAATTTGGATTAGTACAAATTACATGAGATAGAGAGGAAACGGTTTATTGTATTATAGTTGGCTGGTGTTTACCAATACATTTTCGTCACTATAAATTTAAAAGTAGCATATAATCAGCCTTGTTTCTTATCCATTATTCATCATTTTTGTCATAAGTTTATACATTGTGTTGCAATGATAGTTAGATGCTGCTGGGAGTATGCGAGGAAGAACGAAAAACAAAATTGTGTAGGATATAAGCGAAGAGAAACCGGCTTCGCCTATACATACTTTCTCAATAGCCCTATTTGTATTTTTGTTATATTTACCACTGTTTGTTCTGATGGGCACAACTACGCCAACGTGGTAGGTAGTATGTAATTGTGGAATAATAGGTTTTAGAATGTAATTATGATCAGTGATTTATTTAGCACATTTTACAAACCAAACCAAGAAGCACAAAACAAAAATCATGGATATTGTCATCGTATAGGTCATGGAGTTATAAAATTTGCATACACGTAATTTTACATTTTTTATTAGTAATTTAATGTTATGAAGTAATATAAGCAAGCACACGCAATGTGAATGATATTTAATGCCATCAAAATCTTTGTAGTTTAAAACTTCCATTTTTGTTTTATTTTTGCGCTTGTTTTGGGAAGAGTTTTTTTGTGTAAACGTTTTTAATTCTCTTAGTTTATCTTTAGTATATTCTATTCACCTTTGCTTACTAATTTTTTACAATAAATTCACACGTCACTAGATACACTCCTTTGTATCTTGTTCCCTATGCCCTTGCACTGTGGCGTCAATATTCTAGTCATTGACATTAAAATAAGTTTTTATTGCACAAAGCGTGTACCATTGTGGCTTTCCATGCTTCAACGAGCAAAATGTGTAAAACTGTCAACGGAAGGCGTGTGAAAGTGTTTTTAACTTTTGGGTTTGTCTCTTCTATCTAATTTATTCTTAGGATGATTTTTAAAATTGTGTGGTTCTACAATGAATTTAAGTGATACGACTAAAAATCATTTCCCTTTTTTACTGCACTTGCACTGAAAAAGAATGAGTTTACACGCATGTTAACTTTTTACATGGTTTGAAATTCAAAAGTCACAACTCGAGTCAAGAATCCTCTAATCAGGAATCAGAAAGGCAGCAGCGGTGGTACTACAAATGCAAGAGAACATATAAAAGTTCAAATTAGACTACAAGTCAAATTAGAAAATAATGTCAAGAAGTTCACAGCTTTCCCTACATAATAGTAACAAAAGTTGTTTCAGTCAAAAGTATGCGCGTTGAGCTAACCGGAAGCAAGTGCTAGAAATATAAATTGTCTCAAGGGCTTCAAGGCTGCTTCCTGCGTACAAATGTTTCCCTGTTCTTGAATTTATCGACCCTTTTAAAATAATAATATGTTTATTAGCAATTACTTCATATGATCGCTCTATATTATGCGATACACAGCTTAATAAAGCTTCACGCTTCATATGTTTAAAACGCGCTTATAATTAACTACAATAATTTTGTACATATATACATTTGAAGGAAATGTTTGAAAAGATCTTATAAAGTTTATCCATGCATTTCTTTTCTCAAAGAAAACTCTTAATGCGATCTACTAGCTGCCTGGCTGCTTTGTTTACTTTTTGTTTGCTTAGAAATGAAGTTAGACATTGTTTGCTGATTAGCTGAAACTTGAGTGAAGGCAAAGGCACTTTTGTTGATAATTTACCTAAAACACAAACAAAAACTTCCGAAATGATATATATCTAGTAACAAAAGAAACATTACGACATTATATGCACATCATGTGCATAAAAAGATTGCAATCAAGGTAACTTTTTATCTGTTGAAGGTTCGTTAATGATAACAGACATCAACACGCATTTATTAACTGTAGCTGACATAAGTAAAGTGATAAAATGCTTCAAGATGGGCGTTTCTGTGCTAAAGTGAATGGTGATAATGATAACAATAAAATAATGCTATGCAATTTTAGACGCATTGCAGCAGAAACATGCGTAAGATTGGTATACTCCTGCAATTATTGCATTTGGTAACTTTTCAAATCGTCAAAAAAGATTAAAAAAAAGAAATTAACATCTATTGCATTTTTTTTCATTCCGTTTAGAATATTAGAAAACTAGCAGCATTATATCATGCGAATAGCGAACGACATTATTTTGATGCCTTGTGCCAAACGCTCTAGCAGCTCCTGCTATTTTATACTGCTGCTAGTTCCTTCTCCTTCTAGCCGTCTTCATTGATTCATTTTTTCATCTTCTTTTGCTCAGAATTTTATTGCAGCTTCTAATGGATGATCAGTCAGTCAGCTAGCACAACTAACGATCCTTGAGCAGCAACCAACAAATTGGCATAACAGATAAAGCCACGTTAAATGCATGCATACTGGTTTATACAGTTCGTTGAATTTGTTTTTAGGAAGCATGAATGTGACAGCGAAAGTTTTGCTTCCAATTTTCTTCACTATTTCCTGCCTTACTTCCATTTTTTGTGGAGAGCTCTAGCTAGTAGTTAAACGCTAAAATGGCTGAATGCCATACATATATAAAGTAATAACAATATATTGACATAATCATATAAAATGTTTATGGCAAGTAAAAACATAATATAGCTACTGGCAGGCGACTGGGTTGATGTAATGAAGATCAACAAATGATATTGTCTAATCGAAACTGTTTTGATAATATTATGTTTGCATACTTGACCAGTCCCTGTTGTTTACGACCGCGAGTGTAAAAATATATATTATGGATTTGTTATATCCTCAGAGCAATGGCACAACTTTCAGTCGTCGGAAAATTTGTAATTGTTTAGGAGCAGCATATATCCTTTCATTTCATCCATTATTGCATAAAATGCAAAAAAGGAGGAGGGGAAGAAGGAGGATGAAAGAGAAAACAATCGCCATATTATTGCACTGCCAAAGGATATTTGCTTGACTTTATTCTAAACAGCGAACCAGAAAATTAGAAGATCCAAAAGTGGCATCAAAACTGCCTAAGCTTGACAAACTGTAGCTCAATATATACCCACTGGGATGATGATAAATCAATCCACTGTTTGGGCTTAGACCAAAGAGAATTTCTTTTGAAGCATCATGATTATAATATGGGATGTTAAATGTATTTGAGAATTAAGCTGGGCCTGCTTTTATAATTTCGTCTTTTTGTAATGGATTTTTTGTCATGTAAAAGTTGACTCGTATAATTGCAATTTGTTCATGTTCCTTTTATTTCTTCCTTCTTCATTAATACTTTTACTACCGTTTTTAAAGGGGACAGGAGGACATTTTTCACAGCAGCAGAAAGAAAAACAAAGAGGCAATAGATTATATATTCTCTCCTTGTAAACTATTTTAAGTAGGTTGTAAACGAGCAAAACATGCGACTACATAACAATAATATATGTCTTTGTTGCCTCAAGAAGGAAAGTTACGTTGTACTTGTACTCTGTACTTTTGTTCATGATATTTTTACAATTCGTATTATTATCATGATCGTCATCTCTGTCTTTTTTTGTTCCTCAGATTGTCTTTTGCTTCAAAAGATTTTCTAATACAACCACATCACGAGGGTGTCGTTGTCATTTTCCTTTTACTACCGCATTGGCTAGCTTGTTTCCGTGATAATTGAAGGAAAGTAATTATTGTTGTGCGGTACAGTATGTTATATAAGCTGAGATAATGTATTCCCAGATATCTGCTTGCCAGTGTTGGGTGGGTCATGCATTGAGCATATAGATGTTACATAAAAGGTTTTGATTACTGGGCTAGCTTAAATAATGACATAATATAAATGGGCAAGGTAGCATAAAACAGTTAACTCATTAAAAATTCATAACATGATAGCTTTAGTTCTCTCTCAGGTATTACTTTATTAAATAATCTTATATTTCCGGTGTAGACAATGACTAGACTAATTTTTTGGTCGCACATGCACCAAAGTTGTAAAGCCACTTGTTACAATCGTACGCAAGTTCCCTTTAAAAATATTGAGTTGCCATTTTGCATTGAACTTAATAATTATGAGAAAGTTTTTTGTGCTATTCAGTCATTCAGCCTGTTTAAAAGACTAAGCATTATCTTCATCTCTCTGCAAATGCAATAATGTAAATGCGCGTAGTAGACAATGCTGTCCACGTCAGTGATTCATAAACCAGCTTTACTTGCATAGTGCACGAATTTATCAACTGCAGCCAATCTCCGGTGATTGTATCCGTTCATTTAGATACTTGCAAAAAGAATAAAGGGATTATGTTTAAGAATGATTTCTTGGTTGACCAATTTCGACTATCTAGCCGACACCACCACAAACAAACCAAGTACTTAAGTCTTAAATGGCTGCTCATTTTTTCCTGGTGTAACATAAAAAGCTTTTAGTGCGGTAGTGTCCTTATCTCGTTATGTAAGCCTTTTTTGTCTTTAGTTTAACCATTTCCTACTACTTTATTGCTTCAAGATAATTGAACCTGATGAATATATATAAATTATAAACAACAATTTTACTACCAATATATATCAATCGTGTATTTACCAATGCGAGAAGGTGCAAATGAATTTATCTAAAAGATGGAAAAGGTTTAAAAAGCCATGACTTTTATCATTTAAATGTTGTGGATGCAATTAGGGAAGAGAGATGAATTTAAGCATAAAACTTTTATGCTGATTTTTATAGCTATTTGTACAGGAAAAGGGGTTTATCACGAGTAGTTATCATTTTTAAAGTTTGATTTTGATCAATATCTCTATAATAGCTTATTTGAACCCTCAAGTCCGTGACCGCCTGTGTCTTTCAAGCATGAAACTGCCAAGTCAATCATATAATGGGTTTGCTGATTTGTGTAACGATTTAACTTATCAAGCTGCAAATAAGTTTTGAGTCGTGGGCACACGCACTTGTAAGCGTGGGTGATACACAAACAGTTGATAACCGATTAACCAAGTAAAAGTTTTGTTAACACACGTTCAACAGAATCTACTTATTGCAAAATATTATTAATATTGCAACGTCTTGCTTTAAAAATGGAATTCGCTTTTAAATGTTTCTAATAACACCACATCAATACATAGACACCATGAACCAAATTGAAAATTATATTTTGTGGCTATGGTGCACTTGATATTCATTTTTAAAACATTGTTTCATCGTTTGTCTGACAAATGTAAAATACCCATATACCTAACGGTTTGATATACTATTATTATTTTGCTCATAAAACAATTATTTAGTACCTGAAATTTGCGGTCAACCATGAAAGATAATGCGATTTGGTTAAAATTGTACTTATACTGCTTACTATTACACCATTATCGTGATAGTACATAAATTAACACTTGCTACAAAAATGTTCGTAGTTTATCAACAAGTCGTGAATCTGGCCTTGTGACAGTGAAATTATCGTCTAGATTTTTTTCTTTGTCTTCCGCTTTAAGGGAAACGCCATCAATATTTTATGGGAACGTTATACTTTGAAGAAATCTAATTTTCTAAAATGTTGTAAGGCCCGTGGCAAATAGCAAAACATTATTCCGACCCTTTTCTAATAATTCTCTTGAATTACACTGCATTTACAATTATCCAAACATTTTCAACTACATGCAGTGTATAGTTTGGTAAGTTTGGTACAGCATGTATTTCATTTTTACCGGTACCTCTCCGTGCGCTCCACTCCATCAGCCACATCATCATCATTTAATTTTATTGTTACCTCACAAAAAAGTAATTGCTGGTAAACATTTATTATTAAACAAAAAGTGGTTTTACTAGCTTCCTCCTTTTACCACCTATTCTGGCAGTCAAACAGCGCGTAAGTTATGATGTTGGTAAAAAGTGGTCCATCCCTTCAACATTAAAAGCTCTTTTCTTTTGAAAGCAGAGATTAGAGTAGTAGTGATATATGCCGTGTGTCGGAAAGCAAGTCACATTTTCGTTATGACACAAGGTTACACGACCTTCACATTTGTATCATTTCTACAAAATCAATGCAGAAGATGATGCTATGTTTCCGTCTCATCACTAGCAGTATAGGTGTCTGAAATTAATTCAAAGCATTTCTATCCATCAAAAGTAATATTGTGCCGCTATTAAATAATCAAATGAAAAATCGTGAATATTTTAGGAAAGCCTGTCAATGAAAATTAATAGTGATAATAATGAAGAAAGCGAAATGTGAGAAACAATAATTAGCAAATTTAACAAACAAATAGGAACCATAAAAAACGTTCAAACTTGTCCATCTTCTTGTAGCAGTACGACCTTGGCAGCATTTAATCATATTTTTTCATCAAGCAATTATTGGTACTAATCAAACATTCAAAACTGTCCCTTCATATTGTATGATTAGAAAACTATTAAGGCATCCCAATTTCATTTAAATTACTTGCAGCACAAGCTCAGTCCGTCAATTAAGCATGATAATATTCATGCTGTCTTTCTAATCGTTTTTAATTTAATCTGCATGCGTAATATCCCTTAGAGACATAGAAGAGGAACCAAAAATCTTGAAAAACATCAATAGCAACCCACGATTCCTCACATTTCATAATTTCTTTTGAAGAAAACTAGTAGTTAAAAATGAAGTCGCGTGCAGTGTGCAGCTTGCAATATTATATTATGTTACTTGTAATACTGTTACTGTTACGTATTTGAGTGCTTGATAAACAAAACAGTGAGACCCACTTGTCAATTTTATTATTATACACAGTAACCATTCATTTATTTTTATAAAACCTCACTGAACTCATCATAAACACTATAAAGTGATAAATAAAATGTTTCATTGACATTTCAAGAGTTGATGTTTTTATTCTCGTTTGAAAGTAAAAGTTGTCAGATTGGTGTGCTATGTAATAAATGCCGTAACTGCACTAAAAACGGCTGGCACATTCAAGCGTAACATTATTATGTGTGTACTACCACTACCTCTATTTATGAGTGTAATATGCACAATATGCAGGGCTGTTGCTCTAGGCATTAAAGATGGAATAAAAAAAGAAAAATCTTTTTTGTCAACGTACATGCATCAATTTCCCATCATCACATTTTATCTTTCTGCATGACACATACACATGCATGCAAAATGGTCTCTTACTCTTTTTCGATTTTCTTTTTGAAAATGGCCATTTCAAAATTCAATCAAGTGAATAAATACTATAGAGCACATGAAACGCTGCATAGGTAATAGGTATTCGCCTATGAAAAGTACAACAGCAGTCATTATATTGTTGCTGTTGTAATCTTGTAATAGTTGTAATAATGATGATGACGTTACTGCAAGCGCATAAAAGGTTGAAGGTTCCTTTTTTGGTGTAGTACCTGTAATTTTAAAGTGTGACATTCTCCTGTTGTGTGCATTATTTGCTTTAGAATTTAGAAGACTTTTCTTTTCGACCGTTTTTTATTGTCTTTTAGAAAAATCGTTCAGCTGATAGTTGATAGACGCAGTATTATTTTTCAGTTGTTGTGCTGTCTATAAAAAATGCATATCGAATTGATCATCTTGTCATATATAACCAATGTGTAGTGGCATGATTACTCTGAGCAATAATCCCGTCATAGTCATCTCATCATGAAATTGAAAAATAAACAAAGTGAAGCGCTTTGCGCTTTAAATGCAAAATGCATCCCTTCACTTGTCCATGTTGGTGTAGTAGAAACGCGAAAAATAAATAGTCAGCCGCATTAACAAGTGAGCAAAACTTTATGTGCACAACTAAAAATTACTGACTTACTATTTTAGCGTTAGTCTGCTGCTGCGGTATTGGCTAAAGGAAGCAATGCGCATTAGGTAGATCTTCCCTTTTTAATGATGGGCCATCTACTGAACTGTAAAAATGTCATCTTTGTAATTATATATTATGATTTGATGAGAGGAAAGCTTCCTTTACTGCATGTGCCGTAGGCAGCAATAATTACTAGAGATCCCCTGTGCTCCGCTATCATTGCAATATTACTGATTGCCAAGTCATTAAATGCATACTGTGCATTTTATGCATTTCTGGTGTTTAGCTTCACACACTTAATAGAAATTGACAGTGACAAAATGACTGTGTCAAGAGTGCCGTGAAAATCTAGTCAACATTTCCCATTGTTTTGACATGAGTAGTTTAAGAAAAGTGCAGATATTGAAGTAACTATACTAAATGCGTCATGTATTCTAAATTTATAATTTTTAGTAATGTATGCTGGAAACGGGCAGTGAGCTGTGTGAGCTGAGCTCCCTATAAAGTAACGAAATTTGGAACCCAGCGTCCTTGTCACTTTCCATCAGAATAGTGTCATTTTCCTCTTCCCATCAGTAAATGGAAAACCCAGGAAGCTTTTATCAATAAATGAGGGATCAGTTGAAGTGGTCGGTCTCTCGAAGTGACTTTCCGACGTGTCACTCACGACCTTGCGGTATTGCTTCCAAAAAGGCAATGTCGAGGCAATTTATTTGCTTCTAGTCAAGTTTCATAAGCGAAACTACTGGCTGTCTGGATCATCATTCGAATTTTAATAAAGACAGCAGGATTGCATGGTGCAAAAGCTAAGGAGGGTCCCCGGCAGCTTAAAATTTTGTCTTGGTTCTTCCAGTGGTGTTCTTGTGACACTATTGCTGACTCCAGCAGAACATGCGGTTATCCTCTATTTTGACACTAGTGGGAATTTTTAGTCTCTCACACTCATGGATTGTTGGAGGACCGAGGAGAAATGGAATGGGTATGAGAACTGAAATACTAATATAGCACAAATTTATTTCGATAAAAAGGGAAAATACACTACGACAATGACACGACGTGTATATTTTCGCAAGACAGTTCCTATAAACACTAAAAAGGGGTAAAATGCAATCCTAAGGAAATCAATTTGAAATGTCATTCCTGATTTTGACTGATTGGCAGGTGCACATGACCTAACCAGCTCGTACTTTTTCCCTCGTCTATTTCCACAAGTGTTCACGGGTGGTGCTAGAAGCTGTCCGGGAGGAGGATGTACCCTTGCCATTCTTTGTTGGCTGACAAGGACGGGATGTGGTAACACGTATGATGAAATGTATCTGCCAAATAGAATAAATGCATTTTTTCGCTGCTAATCTACCTCTTTTGAATTTCTTGTCATGAAAAAGTAAAGGAGTCTCTAAAAAATGTTTTTATTTTCTACTTTGGGATTTAATAGGCAAACTGCTTCCTCGTCGTACCTGACTTCAACATCGCAGCAAGCCTTGAGAAAAGAGGAAACATTTGATATCAATGATCTATCGGTATCAGACTATGATATCGGTAATGAAAACAAAAAAATGCAAATTTCTCTATATTTTTTCATGTCTAATTGAATCAATTTATTTCCCACGTTTCCTTTCAGAATGTGGTATTCAAAAAATGGGTGCACAAAAACGTATCATTGGAGGCAATACGGCCTCTTTCGGGGAACTTCCTTGGCAAGCTCACATTCGAATCTCGGGATTCCAATGTGGAGGCGTTCTCTTAAATCACTATTATGTCGCCACAGCAGGTTTGAAATACGATTGCGATTGCCTGCTGTTTAAAGTGTGGTCTTTGCATTTATATTCCAAAAATAGATTATCTTTACATAAGCATATACATTGAGCAATGCCATTATTGTAGAGTAAAATAATATTGATAACCAAGTTATCTACTAGAAATCTCACAAGTTAATGTAATCATGTATAATAGCTCACTGCGTGCACCGCGCCAAGTTGTCGGATATCACTATTTACCTTGGAGAACATGACACGAAAGACACGGGTCGCTGGTTGGAGCCACTTCCTGAAGAGAGATTTGCTGTTGTTGAGCGTATCATTCATCCACGTTTTAAGTACATGTTGACACAACCTGACAGGTACGGTGTGAAACATGAGAAGTGTATTAGCAAAGTGCATTAAACAAGCACACATTTGATTTATTACAAGAACGATGGTGAGTTATTGATTTCCCATAACGTAATACTGTTTTACCCTTTTCCAGGTTTGACGTTGCTTTACTGAGACTCCACAGACCAGTCAGATTCAAAGCAAATATACTTCCCATTTGCCTTCCACAAGACGAGAAAAGCTACGAAGGACGAGTTGGAGTTGTGGCTGGATGGGGGAAAACGGATACTTCGTTTGGTACATTTCCAAAACATCGCACATCATATCATATTATCTAGAATTACCATATCTAGAGCTTGCTTCCATCTTCATTTACTCGTGGCGATGTAAATGACAAAAATTTTAATTTGTAGGAAAAACGGGAACAAATGTCTTGCAAAAGGTTTTGGTGCCCATTATCAATAACCATGAGTGCCGCCGTTGGCATCACCAGAAACACATTCGTGTTGAACTCCACGATGAAATGTTTTGTGCTGGACACAGAAATGGAAGGATGGACGCATGTCTCGGAGATAGTGGAGGACCCTTGGTGGTGCTGGACGAAGGCCGATGGACGTTAGCTGGAATTACATCGGCTGGATTTGGCTGTGCTGTAGATAGACAACCGGGAATATATCACAAGGTGGCTACAACGGCAAGATGGATAAGAGCGCAGATTTCAGCCTAGCACGAATTTTAGTACCTTAATAAAACTATTCTATATTTTTGCAGTCAGACAGTTTAAATATTTAATTGTGTTTAGCTGTTTTCCATGAAAAGTATTCAGGACTTGTGTACAAGTTTTTCCTATAATACATGGTCCTATTATATTGCAAAGAAGAAAATAAGTCAATTTTTTTCATCCCACAGAGTTGTAATAATTTATTTTTTTACAAATGTATTTTATAATTTTTGTTATTGTAAAAACACGGCACAAATACCACAAATATATATTTTATAGCATTCTTCTCCGTTGTTTCTTTCACCTATCAACGTATATAATTTGGTGATTTTATTTCGTTGGATGGATACATTTATATAATGTACGTCTTAATGTACATCGTGTTATGTAAATATTTAGAGGAAAATAGTCTGCCTTGTTGTTTAACACTTTTTGTTGTTTTGGATCCCGGTTTTTGTTTTTACTTTTTATACTTGTTATAGTTCCAATGTTTCAAAGTACCTTGGCCTTGGAGTTTTATCCTTTTACTTCTAAATCTTTTTTTAAAATAAGCACATCTGGAAAAGGAATAAAGATGAAAATCACGAAATTATTATAATATAATTTATATTTTGCAGTTTATTCTGGTTCATTATGCCGTTCCTGAACTGATGCGTCAACTTTTTAGAAATTACATAATATAAATTTTGGATAGATCTCTAACATAAAGCTAATGCATATAAATCTATACTACTTTCTGATGACAGTCATTGAATTTCCTGCATTTAAATTTGACTTGAATGGCAAATAGCAATTATTTGAAGTCATGTTTCTTAATCCTTGTAGAAAACAGGCGAAAAAATCGATGCAACATAACGCATCCCAATCCGGAAATTAATTTAAAATATAATTGTATATGCCTTTCTTTCCTATCCATCTGAATAAAGTAGAAATCGAGCCAAAAAACTCAATTTTAAAATGTACCTGAAAGATGGTGTCTATGTCTTTAAGAAATCGAATATTATATTTTCTTTCATTATGTGCGTGTCGAATCATGTATGCCATACATTTCTAGCATATCTACCGACATGGGCACGCACTTGAATTTACAATCTATCCATTTTGATTGTTCCGCTGTGGTGATGATATTATGAGTCAATTGATAAATAGAAGAGTATCAATTATATCACTAAACCAATTGAATGTTAAGTGCTAACTCATCCGGTAGTTGTATTCAAACCACTATAATGAAATCAAGAAATTGAATGGAAAGGGAATTGATGTAAAAAGGAAAAAATCAGATGCAGTAGCAGAAACGTAACACACATTGTTGCTATTGTCGTACCTGTCGATACACAACTAATGTATTTTGAATGCAGCATAACCAGACAATCACATGATGATTTATTTGAGCCATTGTTACACATCACGGGCGTTCCGTATTCAACAGATAACTGAATTTAGGAAGATAAAAATAAATGCCAACACTCGTAATTAAATATTTGGTAACATTCATTTTTTGCTGAAATTCTATAAATACGTTTTTAAAGAATCACATACATAACATGACATGATGTGTGTAAATTTGGGATTAAGAACCAACTGAAAAGAAACTGCATTTCAATGAAAAGCGATTTTCTCCTTTTTACCTCATTACCATCGCTTCTTCGTTTCATCATCATGAGTGTTGTGATATTGACAAACAAACAAAAAGTGCATTCTCATGTATCACGTTTTTGTTACTTTAAAAAAATAAACGCATTTAAAACGTGGTGACTTAACTTCAATTAAAATTACCAAAGCTCTTACGTATTCGTATTATGAATTCAGTAATTGAACACAAAAAGGATGATTTTAGAGGAAAATTTCCCTTTTCCTTTTCTTATACTCAGACTTCACTGATGTATCGAGTATATTTTTAGGAAAGCTGAAGAGTAACATTGACTAATATGCACAACTTTGAATTTGAAATTTGTGCAAAGATCAGTGTCCCTAACGGTTAAACACTGTTAACATCTCAAACCAAATTTTAATGGAGCTTGCAAGCACCATCATAGTTATTAGTTTAGATTTATTCAAGCGAATCGGAAGTGGAAAGTTTTGCTCCAGTGACATCGTTATCGTTAGTTTTGCCAATATTCCCCGTTTGTACGTTCGTTATCTGTGCGCGGTGCAATGCGACCAAAGAAACCGAAATCGCGCTATTTGTCAATATTTCGTACTTTCGCAGTTTGCTACATGAATTTGATATTTCTTCAAAAATGTACAGTCGGAAATGGTAGCAATGTATCTCAACCTAGTCATCAATATTACGTTTACGGAGATGAGGACAGTGCATCCGACATAGTTAGCGAAGATGAAACGTTACTCTCACCGGATTTTTATTTTGAAGACGATTTTTCAACCTCGTTTAAACGCACGAGCAGTGCTAGACCATTTCCTAATTATGAACATAAAAGTCGTGACAGTAGTGAGAACAAAGAATTTCCGGTGCCAGAGGCAGAACTCATTCGAGACTACTCCTACAAAATTGGGGAAGATATGCAACGGATTTTGAGTAATAATATTAATGGAAATAATAAAAGTGAAACTATTGCCAAAAGGATTACTACTACCGCCCCTATGTTAGCGAGAAGATTAGACGATGATGTTATGGTTAGCCATCGTATATTTGAAAGTAAATATCATAAATTGATTGGACCACCACCTCCTTCTCCAATACTTGATCGAGCCAATCGCATTTCACCTTTAATTTTAAAAGAAATTGTACATGGAAAGCCAATTTCTGCAGTGATTGTACCAAATGGAGACGTTTCAGGACCGCCACCAGGACCACCTCCTCCTCCACCACCCGCGCCCACATTGTTAATCTCCAAAAAGTTCAATAGAAAGCCAAAGATTCCTGGTTTCGATATATTTGATCACAGAAAACAGCAATACGGTAAGTTGATCCATAGAAATTTTTTGCGTAACATTACATAATGATTTTACCGGGGACGATTTGAACATTTTTAAAAATTTAGCTAGATTCTTGAGATTTTGGAATATGAATAACATTTGTTTTACAGCATACTATGAAACCCACTACTTTTTCCAAATTTCTCAAACTTTGTCCGCTTTTATTTTGCATCTTTGCCTCTACATATTTCTGCAATTTTCTCTTCTTACCCATCATATTACATATATTGTAGGTTCTGCATTCCTTAAAGTTTTCCTGCTTTTCCATACATTTCATTATTCATTGTATATTTTCCGTTTCTTTGTGCACGAGAAACCGCTACGCTGTTGGGAAGGACCCTTTTGTTGTAAGTTTATTGCATGTCTTTGTAAAGACACACACCCTACCAAGCAAACACCCAAGTTTACGCTGGCATTGTAATGTAATTTATCAAGTTATGTCTAGGTGTTTCGCATGGGAGGAATAAAGGTTTTGTTGCGGAATAAAGCTGAGAAAATGAGTAACACGAGGAACTCTATACATATTTATAATACAGGAAAGAGCATAGGTATATATGTATACCTATTATTGTTATATTGCACGAGTATCCTAATATTCCCGGTTGCGCTGTATTTGGAAGCCAAAACTGTATCACCTACACCTGCTACACGATAATATGACAATGGACCATAAGATGTGAGAAAGAGAGTTGCTGTTTGTACCTTAAGCCATACAATGACCGTGATCATCCCTATTTTCATCACCATCATCATCATAACTATCCGTATTTCTTTGGTGGGGCATCAGTACCAGAACAAAAGTACTTGATATAATTCCTCTTGCGTCTCATTTTCTTCAGCAAAACGGAACGGATTATGATTATTACTCTTCTTTTACTTTTCTCCCTCTCTGGCTTAGTGTAAATCCCTTTAGTAAATACGCTCTTACATCTTCATAGAAAATATTTCACTTTGTATGTACGCATTATGGCAAAGAACAATCCATTTCTCATTTCAGCTCTGCTGATCATTCCACCAACTATTTTAAGTACACACAGTAGCTGACTTAACCAGAGCAGTAGACTAGTAGTAAAAATTTTGAGTCAAAAATAAAAAGTATCTCAACCATTTCAAGTAGTGACAACCAAGAGGCAACAAAGCTGAATAAATCTACTCACAATGACTGATTCGTAAACTCGCATTGAAACGAAAATGCGTACACACTGCGCTCTATATAGAATTCGACTGGTGACAAAACAACAACAAACATCTTATCATCATTACAAGGCACTTTGTTCTTTGCACATTGTTCTTGAAAATGGCAGAATGTATTCGTCTTCGTGGAAAACAAACCTTTGAAGTACACATTTTGGTAGTTGGTATAGGGTTTGCTCATTTATTTCTGTCTTTATTATGCAAAAATATCTCTCCTCTTTCGACAAGTTAAAAAACTTTCTTGAAGTCACTACCGCCACGCCGAACTGTTTGCATGGCTGGCTTCCTTCCCTGAGCTCATTTCCCATTTGGATGTCGTGTGCACTTGCTAATAACAACTTTGGTCGTCGCTACCATTATCAAAGCTGCATATTTTTGGTAATCAAAGCTTTGTTGAGATTTATTATTCTTATACATGACTGAGAAAGGGTGAATAATGGTAGCATTGAAATATAAAAAGGAGTCGAAGATGACGATACTCCAAAACCTAATGCTGCTTGCATTTGATTTTTTCGTATTTATCGAGTTCCATAATAATGTACATGATTCCTTTCCTTATTGCCCCTTTAGTATTCAGTAGTACTTTGTCTCGTCTCAGATATTCCGTGATCCCTTCAAGTACACGCCTTCTTCATCATTATCACCTGCGCAAGTTCTGTATCAAAAGGTTACGACTTACGATGTCACTTCAATCCGCATATTATTATTGCGTTGTCCCTTGAAATCTTGCTGACTAACTAAATACAAAATTATACAATGGGATATTGCGCGTTTCATAGAACTTGCTGCTATGTTGTACTGTTGCAATATGTAACCAAACACGAAACGATGCTCAGCCGACTGTTTCATAAACAGAGGGAGTAAAATGGATAATAATTTAAAGATATTTTCTTTACCTGGCTTGTCTCGCAACTTGCAGCATAATGCAACAAAACTGACAAAAGTGATACGTACGTTATTCGTACTACCTTGCACTAATAAAAGGCAGAGTTGATTATTGTGCCAGTCTTAGCAATATTTATATTAACTTTAGCAACTTGCTTTCCTATGCTATTTTTATACAGAGATGTGATACTGACGAAACTGGTGACATTTGAAAGGATAAAGATTTTTTGAATGGTTTTACAAAATAAAATCTATAGTTATTTAGGACACTAGCTTGAGCTCGCTCTTTGTTGGTGATTATCTAGGGACCTGAAGTTAATAATACCTGCATAATATTACCTACATTACATATGCAATATGCTGTAGCACTATCATTTACCTACCGCGGTACAATACCGAGTATCTCTGTAAGAGTAAGATAATACATACTGTCACCGCTACCTCTTGTCGTAGATGCTCGTTGGTAAATTACGTATGATGATATTTTGTTTCAGATTAGTTTCTTCTCGGTTATCTCTTATGAATACTTTGTTGTAAATTCCTTTCTTGTCATCCCCATCAAGAAATCACAATCATTGTTCTTATCATATCATTATTCCCTGTAGCAGCACCAGAAGAAGAAAACAGAACAATTTTCCATTCTTTCTGCTTTTGCACAAAAACTCTATAGACAAGTTTTATAAAACATTGTTCATGGGAGCAAGTGTGAAAGATCACCCATTCCTAATAATACCCATTTCTGACTATAATGTACTCAAACAGTCAGTTAAAGAGTTTTCATCAGTTCTCTTATTGCATGCTGATTGTGCATTTGTAAAATATGAATTATCATAAACAATAACACTCTCAAGTTTAAAGTGTCGTATTGTTACATACTTCTTACTTTTGTTAAAAAATCATAAGTAACTTCCATTTCAACGAACAAGTGGCGGTATCCTAGAAGTGAAACTTTTTCATATCCCTTTCTTATCCTTCCATTGATCATGCATGCACTCGTGAATATTCCAAATTTGTTACCAAATAACAGCTCTTTAAGCCATACTACTGGTTGAGGAAGCTGGTGTGTTGGTTCTTTACAAAAAAATTCTGTGCCAAATGAGATCACACATTCTTGGGAAGGGAAAATAGGAAGTAATCGACACGAGCCAAAGTGAAAAATCCTAACACGACTCAAAATTGATTATGACTTCACTTCCATAATAATGTGTTCCCCAAGAGTGGATTTAAATATTGCGTGAACTTGGTGGACGGAGGACTGGCAAACATATTTGGCAAAAGTCTGGTTTGCAGAAATAATTATTGTTTCTGCCAAAATTAGCATCGACAAAATAATACGTTTTGTTCCAAATAGAGTGCAAATAGTTTAATAGCATATACTCGTACATGTGTTCAGTTGTATTCAGCTCGTTTAGCATATATTCATGTAGTGCTGTATTTGGTCGCGAAAAATTAAATTGGACAATAATCCTCGGTTTTGGAGGATCAAATCAGTTAGCATTTTTATTTATGGTGCTAGAGATTATATAGTGGGCAGTTTTTTCTCGGAAAATTGTATCATGCTTGTCTAGCATGCAACAAACGCAATCGTAATGCAATGCAAATTGCTTAAAAGTTGTTGCATCTTTTTCTACTGTCATTTTTTTGTAAAAATGCAACAAAAAGCTTGAGTACGAGTATCATTGCGTGTGAACATTGACTCGACAACACCGTGAATAGAAAAGTGCTTTTTTGACTCTTCCATCCGCATCCGCCACTACATCATTACCATAAAAATAAAGTAACTACTTATACAGATTTTAGTGAGTATCCACTTGAAATCTAAGCTGGTTTGCTCAAATTGTGACGGTTTGGTCATTGGTCCATGCAGTCGGTCCATTCTCCCAACTTCTAGCTTACTACGGATGCAAGTCAAAGTTAATCATCTTCTCGTCGACTCTCATCGTCTCTGCCTAATCTACTCTTCTGTTACTGATGATAATAATGCTGACTACTGTTGCAACCACGATGTTTTCATCACCAACATTCTCATCATTGTAAAAAGCAAGCAAGATTTTTAGATTTTTTGTACGGTTTAACAGGAACGATAATATAATAGGAGAATACCCCGAAGCAGCAAACAAACGTAAACAATTGCAGTGCAATAATACAGGAGTTCATTCTCTGAGTAAAACCAGCGTGTAGGGTTTGGAGTAGCAGCAAGGGAGCAGAAAAGTCACTTCCGGAGCTTCTTTTTTCACTGCTGCTGTAGCACTTTCAATTTATGACGATGATTACGATGATGGGAATGAACACATTTTATTTTTAGTTGTGGTATTGTTACCACTACTATTACCATTGAGGCTTCTCTTTTCGAGATGAAAGATCTCCCGTGTACCTGTCGTATATAGTTAAAATATTTTCTATTAACAAAAAACATTTTCATACGTTTGAACTTGTTGGGTGTGTGCTGTTTTTAAACTCCTTGTGACTGCTATGACTTTTGCATGATAGAACAGGCAAAATGACTAATTCATCTCAGTGTTGGTACAAATTACATAGTGATTGTACCTAGAATGTGGTTTGATGAAGATGAGGATTTGTGATAACCGGGATTGGCTTAACTGAACAAAGAGATCTGAACGAAAGAAATGTTTGAAGTTTGAAGGTCATGGTACGAAAAGGAAGCCACATTCATGCATGGCATGCAACAGATTTTGAGTGATAAACCGATTATGAAATTGTTGCACTGAGCTAATTTTAAGGACCTGTATCGCAACTGTGTGCAGTTAGTGATTGAAAGTCACACGAAACCGTTAGACACCATCATTCGCTGTGATATTTTATCGAATGGAAATGGGTCTGGAAATACAGTAATCTGGATAATGTTACGGGACAAGCAAGTAAACAATTTTAGCTTGGTTATTTGCCTTTCAGAGGCATTATAGTGCATTCCATCATACCTAAAATGAGGTCGTCCAGAAAACCCTTTCGTTTGAAGGGGCGACCACTCTCCACTTCCTCACTAAGGAAGTACAGAGGAATAACTTTGTTCGCGCTGCTGGGTGCGATTGCTTTGGTGCAAATACCGGTTGCTGGGATAAATGTGCCGTATGATAGTAATCGAAACAGTCCAGACCCGACTGATCCAGACTTTAGCTACAGTTATGTACTAAATAAAGACGTGCGATATAGGAAACCCAAGTATTTTAGTAATGTATCTCCAGTAGCTAGTAATTACAATAGTAGTAGCTTAAGTAAAAGTGTTACAAACAATTTTACAAGTACAAGTAGTGCAAGAGTTACAGGTAGTAGTGGCAGTGGCAGTACTGCATTGGTTGCAGCGTCCAGTCCAGTGATAGTATCTTCATCTACGCCAAGGTTTAATTTGGCTACGGGATCACGAAATGACAGGTAAGTAAGGAATTGCAAGGTTAAAAAAAGATTTTTTTGTAAAGGGGAAACAATACAAAGATTAAAAACAAGTTATGCAATATGCAATTTTCGAATTTACAGATTTGAATTTATGCACCAACCAAGCGCTTCGTATCGACCCATTTCTACGACCACTCATAGCCGACATTACCGACCATTTGAATTCTCTTCTCCAGGAGGTGGTTCCACTGGTGCAATCATGACTCCGGGCTATAACCGCTTTGGATTTGCCACAGGTCCATCTGCAGACTTCCATTCTAGCACATCATCATTTTCTAAACGGAGAGGCGATTCCCTATTTAGCGGTAGCAGTAGCAGCAACAGTAAATACGATAAAAACCGGAAGGGTCATGATCGCGGGGTGGATCACGAAAGCTTATACAGACCCATAACGCTAAAAGGTGCCTTAATGTCTTCATCTTCATCAAACGGTGGTTTGTACGGCAACAATAAGGACAAGTATAGCGGAAGTCGATATGGGACCACATCATCTTCAAGCTCAACAAACAACGACAATGACTACCGACCACGACCTCATGCGTATGAGGGTCTTTCAAGCGCTGCTGGGGGTAGTAACAATGACAGAAAAGATCTGACGTTAAGCCAAATGCTTGACATGAGCGCGACCAACGGTGACAGCTTGGATTTGCAGCATAAGATGCAAATTCAAGAACTTTTGTATTCAAACTCAAGTAGACTGAATGAAGATGCTAGACAGTTGTCAGGTTTGTTCATGGGAAAACATATTTCAGGGAGAAAAGAAAACATGAATGTTCAAAATCGTCCTCAAATTATCATAAAAAACAGTCATGTAAAAATGTATTTTTGTGTAATTTAAAAAAGCATTTTCTCATATAACAATGCACTTGGTTTTCTGTGAAATTTGACAGTGATCCCGCAAAACTGCTGGCACGGTGGTAGAATGTACGGTTGTTCACTAAGTGTATCATGTGTGCTGCAAGGATCCAAGCCTCTTGACCTATGTAATGGAGGAATGATCTGGGTAAGTGATTTTATGGACGCATGCATTTTCTGCATGTAATACCATTTGTAATGGTCGCATTTTATAACGGTAATTATACGATACTATGTGCAGTAAAAGAAGTCGGGAAAAGTAGCCATCACTTTTATGGTGGATTACAGAAGCAGCATGTTATGAGAATTACAGCTTCTGTGTTGTTGAGTGTGATTGCTGTTTGTTACAGCGTTTATTTTAGCAAAAAATAGTAACATTACGGATGACCGAAAGCGGAAGTAAAGAAAAATGTTATCTTTTATGATGACATTACGTTACATAAAACAGTCTTTGATGTTCATATCTTCACTACTATTTGATGTTTTCTTTTGTACAGGCTTGTTGCGTACCCAGAGAAAAGGCTTCCGAGTCATCTTCTGCTGTAGGATTATTGGACAATCCACGTAAGTGTATGGTTAATTCATTTCATGTTTCTCAATTTGACATATAGGAGGAATATTATTATGTAGCTATATTTGCAAAAGAAACGAGCATAACCACCGCATCACGTTGACAATATCATTGAACTGTCAGCAGAAAACTAAACATTTCTAATGCATTAAAATTGAAATACCCTGCAATGGAATGATATAAAATGCTACTTTCATTGTTAAAAAACTATTTTTCAAACAAAACTACATTACTATAGGTACTTAATAACAAGATATTTAGTCATTTTGAAACGATAATTCTTAAAATGAACCGTGAACCAAGTACAGGAAATATCATTTTAGTGTATCATTTAGAATGGTTGCCAACATACGTGTGAACTGTGACAGAGATGAACTTTATGTAGAATGGTTTATTTCTATGTTCTTACGCAGAGATTGGTTATTTTATGTGCAGAAACTTAAAAATGAAATATTTTATTTTAAGACACTCAAAAAGCATTTGCCCAGACAGTCAGAGGTTGTTCGTGTGTGGCGTGGCAAATATTACACTGCTGACATATAAATGGAAGTAGCACACAACAAAGCAAGCTAAAAGTATGTGCTAAGTAAACAGATTGAGAAGTGCAGGTGGTAACTGGTAAAGTAGGCTTTTCTTCATGGCTTATTTAGAAAGGAAAGGAAGTTGGTGAAGTTGAAGACTTTGAGTGTGACACATTTGACACCGGTGGTGCTTACTGTTCTATGTTATGTGCCTACTCATACAAAAAGAATAAGAATAGGACAAGACGTGCCTTTTTCATGGTTTAATAAGTTCAGGAGAACCTGAAGAAAAATAGTGATGATAAATAATGCATCCCTTGCAAACCAGGGCTTATACTTTTCTTCTTGAATCATCATGTGCATGCGTGCGTTCAATTTGCTTAAAAGTCAGTCAGTCAGACAAACTTTTAGCAGTTTTTAAAGGGCAAGCCCGAAACACAGCATTTTTGGTTTTTATTGTCATGTTGTTGCGATTTCTTTTAATAAATTCTTAATGCAGCTTTCAGCAACAAATCGTACTCGTACGATTTATACCCACCAACGAGTGGCTTCGACAACAATTCCAATCGACGCCCCTACAATTCGTACACCAGCAACAGCCTATTTGGCCCGAGTGGTGCCAGTGGGGGTAGTAGCAGCAATAATAAAAATACTAACAGTCAGTTATCCTCATCTTCCTCTACATCGGCCTTAACTGCTCCTTATCATGATCATGATCCCGTCATGTACCCTTATCGACCGTCTTTCTCATCTATAGATCGGCTGGTCACTTCTAAGCCCTCATATTACAATAGCCGACCTTCCTACAACTTTTATCGTCCCACCACTTACAAACCAATCCTGTCTCAGACCACATTATCCCTTTCGTTAGACTCAGAATCATATCCGCTTTATCCTGGGGATGTGATTAAGTTTGGTAGCGCAGCAAATTCCATTCGACCTTTGAAACCGTATAATGGTATAAATTATCATTCAACTTCCCCTCCCACTCCTCCTCATCCACCACCTCCTCCATTACCCCCATTGCCACCCGCATTGCCTCCACTTACCACACAGCATCCTTATGACCCGCTTCATACCAATGATATCTACGAGCCTATCGGCAATCATGATAAATACTATGACAAGTATGACCATCACACAAAATATGGCTCAAACTCCAACAGCAATGGTGCTACTAGTAGCGGAGGCAAGATTAGTTCAATAAGTCCCAAGGGTAATTAAATAAAAATGCCTACAATTAACATAATGATAAGTTGCAAGCTTTAATCAAGGATGTTGCGTAGTGGGGTCAGATTATATCTTAATTTTGGAGGCACTTAAAATGTGACATGCACCCAAACTAGTAATATTGCACAATGATATGGTTGGGTAAAAGGTCATTGCTAGAATGTGGGTGGGAAAAATATGCTATTTGTCGGTGGTTAACACTTTGACTTTGTAAGTGTGTTAACAATAGTAAAGCAACCTGGCACATGTATGTAATCGACGATGGTGGCACATCCAACTGAAGTTTTGTCACTTCAATTTATGAGTAATGTAATGAAGTGCTTATCACACACGTTTAGTTTGACAGTAGTACTTAGACCTTGATGTCAATTTTAGATTAAAATAAGATGCACATTTGTAAGATTTAATTAATAATTTTTGCATAATATGCAACGTGCACGTGCTTGGATTTCATGTATATACAATGAATGAGTAATGCTTAAATCGCGTGACGAATGGAAGGAATGGTCTATATTTCTAAACAGTTTTGGTAATATATGGTAATTCAAAAAGAGGAAACGAAAATTAAAATACATTTTCATTGAAAAGCACGCCTCCATGATATAATAAGCTAGCTTTAGTAGGAGTAGTAATGAATTGATTATAGTAATAAAGTGTTTTTATAAATGAGATAAAAATAGGAGTTTTTATGAATCCTTCGGACAATAATAGAACTCATTTTTTTGTCATGAATATACGTTACCATCTTTATCAGTTGTCTGTAAGGACTTAGTTTTGAAGTTGGGCTCCTCGTGCCATGTGTTAAAGAAAGAACACAACTCGTGATAATGAAAAATAGATGCTCGCGGATAGTCTTAAGGTTAAAATGTTGTTGGATAATAAAATGTTCCTCTTAAACATACCCTTTAAAAAACTATTTGCATACTGTGGTGTTAGGGATTTAGCTTAATAAGCAGGCTACTATAAATGATATTTCTAAACGTAACAGCCGTAACCTTAATGTCAACTGAAGTGACAATGAATTTTGAAATGCAACACAGAATAGAGCTTCTCCTTCTCGCTGCTCGCGCTTCAACTTTTGCATGGTTTCTTTATTGTCACAATGCAATAGAGGGTGACATTTATTTTTTGCTCATTGGCAAGATTTTATTTTGATGATGCGAAAATAGTGGGTAAATCATTTCATATAAATAAATACCTTCATATTTATCTAAACACATAAACAATCTGATATATAGTTCCTAGCTATGCTAGCTAGGTATAGAACCTTTTCAAGTAAAATAAATACACGATGTAATCAAGCTCGGGAATCCTGAGATTCAATAAACGGTTAATCATATTTACTGTGTGTAATCCAATAAACTTCAGAAAACCTAGTATACTTTAGTTAAAGATATATCAGACGTATAGTACTGTTTAGGGATAGGGCATTAGCGTGAGTGCATTGGATATTCTGTCTAGCATTGTTCAGTTGTTAACCATATAAATTAGCGATGGGATTTGTTCAAAGTTGAACCATACAACGAATAAGCAGAAATTCCTCTTTGTGAAATTAGTAATCTATATGACAAAACAAACTGATCTGATAACACATTTGGGCTTTCGAGAGACATCGCCTAGCCATCACACTATATACTATATAATAACCATAATGTCAAATGTCAACCACGTCAGGCTTTAGTATCTTTGATAAGACGTTGTTGACAATTAGGTAAAACAATGCAGGCATTTGTTTGTTTGTTGAGAAAACATTAGTCTATTTATTAGAGCTGAAAATTGTACACACTTTTGGGAGATCACTCATGCACCTAATTGTTTTCTTTCACTTTGGGTTTGGCCAAAATTGTATTTCAATTATTTTATGTCCTTTGTACATAAAAATATGCTCTATGTTACGGCCATTAATTGCAATTAAAAAAGAATAGAACTACTTTGCAGATTTTTGGCTGTTTCGGGTTTACTTGTAGGTATACACGTACGATATTTTAAAGAAAATGTTTTTGTCATGTCGAAAGCTATACGTAGAATCGACGAGTCACATTTTGTAGTTTTTTGCACAACGGAATTCAACACAAAGCTTTCACTTTTTTGCGTTGCACTGCACTAGCTATGTCAAAAACAAATATCTAAATATTTCACATAGTATATGGTATATACATCATGCTTCGCCCACTCAAAACTTTAGTTTGAAATCATGTCTATTTGGTTTGCAAATTGATACAATGGCACAAGTAATTGCAAATAAATTATCCTTAAAGGATGCGTAGATAAATTGGAAAATGGGCAAGGCATATTAAAGGTCACTGATGTTTCTATCGTCTGCAAATAATGCACAAGATGCACTTTTTATGCTACAATAAAATTTTGTTGCAATTTTTCTAACGGTAACTTTAGACTTTCGCTTTTTTGTCAGCCACTTTATGCAATTTGTGTATATTTTAAAGTATAAAACAGCTACATACCGATGTTATGCGATGTTAAAATTCAAAATGATTATCTAGAATGCGGGCAGATCTACACAAGATCCAACAGAATTGTCGGGGGTCACGACAGTCCTTTCGGATCCCATCCATGGCAAGCGGCCATTATTAAGCAAAGCTTCTTGTCTAAAAGGATAGCATGTGGGGGTGCACTATTAAACGATTATTGGGTAGTAACTGCAGGTACTTTGATTTAATTGCCAGTTTAGAAATATCCATCGTTTACTTAAGATTTTTTATGGCTAATTTGAGTATTTTTATTGACAGCTCATTGTGTGTACAGGTAAGCATACTCCACTGAAAAATAACTTGACTGGTCTGTCAAATTTGTGACAAATATTCATTTTTTATTTTCTAAATTTAGTACACCTACAAACAGCTTGAAAGTACGACTAGGTGAATGGAACGTCCGACAACAAAATGAAAGATTTGCACATGAAGACTATGCTGTGGAAAAGAAGGAGGTATCCAAATAATTTTGCGATAAAATACTTGAAAGGCAAAAATTTTCTTTTAATGAAAACATTGTTTTATAGGTGCATCATGGGTACAATCCAGCAGATTTTAGAAATGACATCGGTGAGATTACATATTATCTTTTTTCATTTCTTGTATTTGTTTCAATTACATGTTCTCTATTCATTAAATTAATTATGATAATATTGCCTTGTTTTTAGCTCTTTTGAAGCTTGCACGGCCTGTTCAATACAAGGAGCATATTGTTCCGGTGTGTTTGCCGAAATACAGGGAAAATTTTGAAGGCAGAGTTGGAACTGTTGTCGGTTGGGGCAGAACCAAATATAAATACGGTAAAAAACTAATCAATAATGGCAGAGTAAATTGGTCAAAGACTTATTTTTAACATTGCAGATTGAACTTTAATATGCTTTTCTCTTGCAGGATTGGAAGGTGCAAAACGAAAAAAGGATTGTACAAGGCTCACAGTGAAACCATTGAAAACTTCGTATAAACTATTTTATTTGTATTCCAACAGCTCTTTCATCAACACCATCGGTTTTGCAGGAAGTTGATGTCGAAATTCTTCCACACACCAAGTGTCAGGAAATGTTTCGAAAAGCAGGAAGACGGGAAACCATTCATGATGTTTTCCTTTGCGCCGGTTCTTATAAAAAAATCAAATACTATTTAACTATTGATCTGCACTAAAACATTTGCTAATCAATTGCTAATTCTAAAAAAGTTGAAAATGCGAATGTATTTTAAAGTGTATTTTTATAATTTCAGGATATTCCGGTGGCGGTCGAGATTCGTGCCAGGTATGAGTAAAGAGATGAAATGTTGAACCTTTTTTCGGAGAAAGTGTGGTAATAATATTACTTTAATATCAATTCAAAAAATTAATTGTAGGGAGACAGTGGCGGACCTCTTACTACGGAAGTTGATGGACAATATATTCTTGTTGGATTGGTAGGATAATAATGCTAATGAAACGACTTTTTGATGGGAAAAAGGAAATTTTGTATTTACTTATGTGTAACTACTTGTGTTGTTCTAAAAAATTCAAGGTATCATGGGGTATAGGATGCGGCAGAGAAAATCTACCTGGAGTCTATACAAACATTGCCACGTTTGTCAACTGGATTGTTCAAAAATCTGACTAGGAAGAATACTTAATTTTAACAACTTCAAAGCAATGAACCACATTGAAATGGGAAATGAATGACTTTTCCAAAGATGCAATTTCAAACAGAAACTTACAAGACATATTTACAGATATATTATTTTTCTTTATTGTTGTTGTTCCATTTTGTATTATATTTATGTGTTTTCGGTCAACTGCCAAGTATTTATAATTTATTGTGAAAAACGGGAGCAGAATAAATCGTTTTTACATAAAAGTCTAACATTTATCATAATCATAAAACAACATGATAAGATACAAAATGAAATATTTAGTAATGAGAGTTATGGCAAAGCATTTATAAACAACGATACAATTATTTTATTACACTAATGTATGTAATTTTAAAATGCAAACTTTATACGAAATGATGCAAAAAAAATCTATTTTAAAAGCATTTAAATATACTATTGAAACAACTTCAGTCCCTCTGTAGACTAGAACTGAGTAAAAGAAATATTTTTAAAACTGAGTAAAATACTTCAATACAACTGACAACTGAACAATTTCTCCCCACGTAATTTTTTGCGAATTACTATACTAGTATGTTGTAATAACAAACGTTATACGTCTAGTGATTAAAATACATACGCGAAGCACAAAAGTTTTCCATAGTGTAATAGTTGTGGCTGGACAGTGTTCAGGTATACTGTTCTATATAATAAGTAGGCACTCGAGGTGGTTTATAAAATACATTAATTTTGAATTATCGTATTGCATCTTCAGTTTGTACATGTTTCATTTTGTGCACAAACACCGCTGGGATGTGATATCAAAAGGAGGTTCCTTGTAATGTCTTCTTTAACATTTGCCACATGAGAATTTATTTAGGGATGCGATTTTGCAAAAAGCGCATAACGGCATCGGTTCCCTGGCTAAGTACGTGATAGCTTGGAACTCTGAAAGCATTTCCTTCCAAGTTAAGAGATCTGAAATATAAATACCATTGCACTGCATACAAATGAAGTTTGAAAATGATTTTGCTTTTAAATTTTGAGTAAGTACCTTAATTGGGTAAGAAGTCCAAGCTCTGGGGGAACTTGAGCAATGTTGTCTGAAACAAAATTAATTCAATTATTACTGACAGAACTGCTCATGAGAACGATAAATAATCTATTTTTTAAAATGTTGCTGTCAATAAAATATAAATGCTATAAACCTACTGTTCCTTAAGTTTAATACTGCCAGCATTGGCAGTTTGTTTAATCCATCTAATTCGATTTTCTCAATTTTGTTGTTCTCAATCATAAGAATTTCTAAGCACCGCAAGGCATATAAGCACTCAGGAACGGAAGTGAATCTGGAAACATGAATGACGAATAATAAAACATAATTTGAATTTGCATTAGCCTTTTGATTTCAAAAAATAAGAAAAATTTAGTAATTACTTGTTGTAGCCCAAATTGATTTCACGCAAGTTTTTTAAACCCTCAAACTCGTCTGGAAGGGATGAAATCTGGCATTTGCAAATATAGTTTTGATTAAAGTAAATATGGTCTAAATAAAAAGCAAAAACACTAACTATCTAAAAGATTAACTAAAAATCAATTTACCTGGTTATTTTGAACGCTCAGAAACTGCAAGCGAGAACACCGACCAAGGCAAGATGGAAGAGAGGTCAAGCGATTAAAATCAAGTTTCAGCTCTGTTAAAAATTCACTTAAACGCTCCATTCTGTATAAACAAGATTTATTTTTAAATATCGAATCGAATTCATTTTCTAAAATCAGTTTGCTTCTCATTGATTCACTTACGTATCAGGCAAACATGTCAAAATATTTTTTGACATATCAACAATAGACGGCCGAGCATCAACCGCAAGCTCGATAACTGAGTTGTCAATTTCAGACATCTGCCTACCGACAAGGCTCAAGTCTCTGGATGCTTTCACACGATCACGATCGATTTCCAAATCATCGGCTGTAGATCCACCTCGTAAGCTCTTCCGACAACCGTTTGGTTTACCCCCTTGGGCTTCGCTTTCACCAGTTGAACCATTCAACGAATCATTTGGATTTAGTTTTCCTCTCAAGTATTTCAACAGTTCCAAAGTTCCCCTTTGTAAAATGTCAAGACGAATTCCATGCAAAGGATTCCCATCAAGTGTCAAGGCTTTTAGAGATGGAAGAAGGCATATTTCATTGGGAACACTACAACAGAACCCAACCAACATGAAGAAAAGTTCCAAAGTAAAATGATGAAACTAGGTACTTAAAATTAAGCTACTTACACTGAGATCTCATTGTTGTCCAAATAAAATCTGTCAACGAATTCCAAATCGTCTTTATTCACCGTTAGGGTTTCAATCTTATTTGAGCGTAAATCGATCAACTGAATCCTGGATAGTGCAAACGTTTCCGAGTTGAATTCTTTGAGTAAATTGTTTTGCATGTATAGCTCTTTTAACGCTTTGCATCCGCTTAGATCGGGAAGTTCCTTGATTTTGTTCTTTTGAAGGTAGAGCATTTCCAGATGACAAAGATCTTTCAAACTTTTTGGACACACTTCCAAACGATTTTCTGATACATCCAAGGATCTCAACCCTATGAATTTCAATGCAAATTAATTGGTATATTCAAAGTATTTGATTCTAACTATAATTTGTCTGGAGAAGTAAGTTACCTGTGAGGCTTCCTATTTCCTCCGGTAGCTCAGTAATTTGACAGGCAGATAGGGAGAGGGTATTCAGAAAGCTCAAAAATCCCAAATCACCCGGTATCTCGGTAAGACGGTTATGTGACAAATCCTAAAACACCATGATTTTTAAGACGATAAAAACTAGCTTTTTACGATTTCGTCTAATTTTCTGTATTTTATATAGTTTCAACTTACCAGAACTCTTAAACAACTTAACGTTCCGATTTCCGTGCTTATGCTGTTTAGTAAATTATGAGACAACTTTAGCTCCGTCAATCGTTTCAAGGCATAGAATGTTTCTGGAAGTTCCAACAAACGATTATGGGACAAGTCCACTTTTGTTAAGCTCGTCAGATCCCCAATTTTATCCGAAACTTTTGCAATTTGGTTGTCGTGTGCCTGCAATTTGTTAATTAGAAATATTAGGATATAGGAGAATTCCCATATTGAATGAGATTAAATTAAAAGCTTCCTTACATCAAAAACTGTTAGCGAAATTAGGTTTCCAATATCATCCGGAATTTCCGTAATGTAGTTATTTGCAATGATTAACTTGCTCAAATCAACAAACTCCCACCATTTTTCCGGGGACGGCGCATCCAGTGAAACACTAACAGTCGATTTTTCATTTTCATCCAGTTCGTTAATCGTCCACACCTTTGGAGGAACTGTAGGTAGGCAGATTGTAAGAAACATGTTCACCAATTGGTCTGGAAACCCAGTTTTCAATGTTTCATGTCATCCCACAATAAGTTTTTATTGCCTTACCATTTATCATGTTCCTCCCAGAAATGTTGAGCACTCCACTCTTTCTCGCATTCTTAATTAAAGCTGGAGAAACTTCATGAGTCTTTGTCTCGGTTTGAAACATGGCAGTCGAATTTATCATCCGATTTTGATTGCGGTTTGCTTGTACAAATGCCCTAACGCTGGAGTGCTTGCTGCTTCTGGCACTGGGAAGTTTGCCAAAGGTTTTGCTTCCAATATCCTCATTGTTCTCATCCCCATTGTTATTTTCTCTGGCTTTGTTACTTCCGGAAGATGTCTTTTCCGTAATTTTATGCTTATTGTTGTGCACTGTAGTTCGTCTCATTTTTTGTTGCGTTGTTGTCGTCAGCTACTGACTTTTTGATTCCCCCGTGTGTCGCACTTCAGCCCTTTCATTAGTTGGTTTGGAAGTAAATTCCTCCACACCGGAATTTTCTCACAAGTTCATTAGTTCATTCTCCTGTAAGTATGTAAAAAATCAATTATGATATATTTCCAGATGTATGATATAAACTGAACCTTTGAGTCATATAATAATACAAATCAAGTGTCCATTTTCTAGGAATGTCACCGTCGCCATCAATACCTCTCTCCCACTCAGCATTCCAAACCAAACTGACAAGCTGACCTTCAAAAATCGCCAAAAGAGTCAGCAGAATGATCTAGTATCACATTAGCACAAGTTTGGTTAATTGACGCAGCAGAGAAACCGAATTTCTCGAGACATGAAAAACTTCATGCAAAATTTATGTGCGTGTTATTCTTTTAGCACAAACCCAAAAGGAAAAGACACCTTTGCGTGATGATGAGAACGAGAGTGAAGCCAAAATGCGAACAACAACGGACAACACTTTTGCGTGAAATGTGCTTCTTAAACAGTCAACATTGCTCCATCATCATCATCATCATCATTACAAACATCAAGGATTCTGACGTTGGAGTGTAAATATCGGTCGGTCGGACATGCCAACAGAAGAGGAGAAAAAGGAGAAAAATTAATGCCCAAATAAAATCAATAACTCACTTACCTGGCTTTTTGGCTTGGTTTTGGCTATATGGCTTTGTCTACCCAAACTAAAAAAAATAGCCTGAGACTATGGGTAAGTGAGTTAGTTAGCTAGTACAAGTAGTCAGATTTTCTGGCTAAACCTGCTGAACGGAAAACCACTTTTATCAATAGCCTTCTTCTTCTTGGGCTTTGTCAAGTTGAATTGGCTATCTATCCTACCTTGTCACTCTTGTTATTATGAGTCAAGCACCGTTACACCAGCATTGCAGCCAAAGTAAGTGTACATAAGAAGTGGGGACACAGCAAAATGTTTCAGGCTTGATTTTGTAGTGTCCTGTTATCCTCATTTGAATAACTTGTAGTAAAACAACGTGGAGTTGGGTAACTTGTGTAAAAGTAGTTCTCTTATTAAATACAGAGCCAAGAAACAATTTAGAGCTTAACGGTGAAACGGCGATGAACACTATTGGATCACTCTTCAGAACAGAGAGTTATGTTTGACAAGCAAAAATATTGTTATTAATGATGATAATAATGATGACGATTCTGGCGGATGGCAATGATGCTTATGTAAATATTAAATGTAGAACCATTTTTGCGCTCTCAGAAGAACACTTAACCCTTTTATTATTCATAAAACATGTATTACCTTTTCTTAATGACCGTTGCTTGTTCTATTTTACTTGCTATCTAAATCTGTAAGGTTGTGTGATGTACATGGATTGACTTTTTGAGTTTGAGACCGATAAATAATGACAACTTTGCTGGCACAGCAGTCCAAAAGGAATGATTATTTTGGCAAATAAGGAACTGCTTCGTGTTTCATGTGGCTACACAAATTGAAGTTTTGTATTTTATGTTGCAAGCCTTGTGCTGCTGCAATTGCAATTATGATGTTAACAGCTTGGCTGCTCTATGAACTGCAGCTTTGCTGAAGAAAAGAACTAAAAAAACTGAATCTTTTGTTTTGTTTGTGTTAAATCTTTGAGAGAGATAAAAACTGGCTCATTGCCAGTAAGGCAATGTTTCAGTTTCTATTTACTACTATTTTTGTGCATGCTTTTTTACTTGAGTTTTGGGTTATTCGTTTCATATGGTACGACGATAGCAGCAATGCTATATAGTGCTCTGCTTGAAAGTAAAGACGAAACACGGCATTTCACAGCAATAGCTCTAATATTCACTACATGTAGCATAGCATACAACAGCCGTACAGAGATTGTGATCATTTTGTATTTTGGTTTTGAGAATGACTCCGTCTCCCCGTCACAAGCAGCAGGACGAGGACTTATTACTACAGAATATGAAACACGAGAACGAGTTTCAATGTAGTGTACTATGGGATCAGAGTCATTTAAGCACTTTTTCTTACTTGACTAGCTAGACTTGAAGTTAACTGTTATTTCGTTCCTCTTCTTCCTTCCTAGTTTCTTCCATGTGCTTTGAGCTGACATTCAATGTTCTTGTTAGTTCACTTTTTGGCTGTCTTAGATGATCTCTGTTAAGACTGTGTTTTTCTTGGCATTTTTGCATAATGCATTGAAAAATCGAGACTCTGTAAGCGTGGTTTAATGATGTTGGGTGCTGTATGAAAAGAAGTAAAGTAAAATGAAAGAATTTATGACTTTGTCCATGACGCATGAAGAGAAGAAGAAATCTGAGTAAGTGAGCAGTGCAAATAAACGAACAATTTTTTCGACTTGCTCATCCATTGTCAATTCATTAGTCATCTCAGCACATTCACTCTTTCAGGAAAGTCGTTAAAATTTAGAAGCTGTAAAAATAATGGAATAAAAGTTGAAAGTGAAGTAAGGTTTAGTATGTGCTTTCAACTTTGGAAAATGAACAGGAATTATGGAATCACTTTTATTCATTTATTATGAACACAATTTGCGTCTTGCGTGACCTCTGGTTTTCTTCCATGTACATTATGCGCATAAAGCAGGTAATTATGCACTAATTGGAGCAGTGTTGATGTTGTCCAACTGCCCACTTCATTGTGTAATACGACATTCCAAGTTTATGTTATTTGTCATTTAAGGAATGAAGACAGAGACACTGTCAACTATGTACGTACATAATATATTATTATAAACTTTTCGATTATATCATAGCATCAAATTATAAATTGTAACATACAAGGCAACTTAGATTACCAAAATTCATTTAGGTGGTTCGTTCATGTGACATTGCAAACAATGAATCAATGCCGTTTTGCACGTTGCCCCGTAAATTATAACAGCCAAAAAAGGAATAGTTGTTGTGAGTGGGATGACATTTAACTTAAGAACTAATTATTATTATTGCACGCATAATACCATTGCAGCGCAGTGTCAAGCACAATTCGTAGAAAACGATTTAGCAATGAGAAAACAAACAAGTTTTGAAATGTTCAAATAAGTCATGGACTTTGTTGATTGCATGGAACAGCAACTCCGTCACATCCAAAGATGAAAGAAGGAGATCTAAGAAGAATGATCTAGTTTCTCTCTGGCTTGTCTGTCTGGAAGACTTTGAGTAGGTCTAGACCCATACTATGTTTAGATTTATATGGTCGATGGTCTTTGCTGTTAATCCGTTGTCTATTTCGTAGCATTCGCATTTCAATTTTTAAAGGACACTTCAAAGGATTACAAGTATGTCCACAAGTAACTACCTGAGCATGTCCTTCAAACAAATATGATTATCTGACAAATATGATGCTACAACTATTGTCAAGTTTAGTTGCTATTTAGGTTCATGGAATGTTTTGAATTTCACAACTGTGATGCTCAATTTAAACGGTTCACCGTATGACCGTAATGACTTTTTCAAGATAAGCAACACGATATAAATACAATCACAAAAATATTCAATAATGCATATTTATCCGGTTCGCAAAGCTCAGTTTGCACTGTCTAGACACCTTGCGGCTGCAATTGAATGTAATTGCACAGCAAAAGTACGAGCTGAGGTCTTTGTTCAGATGGCTACGCACATCGTGTGATTTTTCTTCAATAGATGCCTCCATTGTACCCTTTTTGAGACAAGGGAGCTGTTCGTTCGTTGACGAATTAAAGGAAAAGAATCGTTTTGAATTTGATTAAATAATTATTTTACAACATATAATACGCTTATCGCACAACTGTGTTTAAAATAAACATACGAATGTGCAAAAATAAGTTCATGATTATCTTTTAAATCAAAGCGTATACTGGCTCGTTTAAACATACTATATAACCAACTTCGACGAACAGAAGTAAAGAAGGGATTTTGCTCGTCTGTCAGGCACAGTCACTACAAAGAGGGGGAATGTGAACAACATCAACGAAGTGGTCATTGTATACTGTATCATTGTATATGTCATGTATATTGTTAACCAAGTTACCTATATAATATTGTACAGGAGCATGTCAAGCAAATATATTTTTGTATACTGGATCAAAGACATGTAAAAATGCAATTTTATAATTCTGTTCTCAGAGAATAGTGCTTGTTTTAGTAAAGAAAACGAAACAAATTCTATTAAAAATTTCTACAACATTTTTAACGCTAAATTTTACAAATGAATAATTGTTGGACTTGATAATTTTCGCATTTGATTTTGATATATGACTTTACGTTCAATGCTCTTAGATAATATGATAAATTTCTTTTAGAGGTATTTTTGGTACGTATCGGACAAAGCAGAGGAAAAACACTACAACGTACAAAACATGACACCTTCACAAAATCTGCCGAATTCTTGGAAAAGATATTTTTGATATATCACTGCATTGTTGCAGAGACTTATAGAGGTGATGATAATGATGACGGGATAAGAAAAAAACGGCATGACATGTAAAATGTGCCAACGCGATATAAAATGAAATAATAAATCTAGCCGAGTCGTGCTCGCGGTTGACCATTATTATTACATGGCTGCGGCATAAAATCCTCAGGTTTCTTTTTTTATTTTCATTTTTATTCTTCCTTTCACTTACTTTATAGGACGCTGAAAGCAATGCAAAATTGCAATGATACTAGTTTTGTATATCTTTTCCAATTCCCAAAACATGAACTAGTGCGCTGTAATACGTATAGCAATGTTTAAATATTTTTATTTCACGAAAGTAAAAAAATCTGTTTGATTAAATAACTCTGTGGGTCATACCTACTTACCAAAGCACATAGTTTGTACTTTTCAAGTTAGTTAATTTACAGAACAGTTGTACTACAACGGTCGAAAAAAGAGAGAAACCGACTAAAAATATGTATACCTAATATGGTAAACTGTATGAAAATCTTCATTGTTTCATATATTATGTTTTCTCGAAATTCTTAAAAATGACTATTCACCACAGCATCTAGCCTACGGGTTCTCTGCTATTCTAAAGGAAAGTCTTTATGGTTTATAGTATTTTAAGATGAAGATGCATTTTGTTCTGTTAAGGAATTTATTCTTAGATAGAACAAAGATATAGGCATGTACATTTTTTTCATAGGCCCATTTTATCATCGAGATGAGCAATGATTATGAGTGAGCCCGAGCTGTGAGTTGAGCACAGTGTGAGAGTCACGATTTCAAAGCTGACCCCTGACCTGCTGGACCAATTACAGATTCTCTTCAGTCTATATGCGTACCCCAGAGGGTTTTGAAAAATGATTCTCTTCGCGTTTCCTTCATACTTCATGTTGGATTTACTCAAAACACACTAAACTTGATTTTCCTATTGGCGTAACGTCCAATACGCTTACAGCTTTCATTTGCATTCTTTAGGTTGAAGGTAGGAAATAACAGAAATGAACAAAGATTGATGATGGAGGGAGAATAAGCAACCACAAAGCAACCCTTGGGATTTTTCTGGCTTGTGGGGAGAAGCGTGAAATCAAAAATTTCTTCACTTCACACTCTTTATTTCAGGTTGTTTAGTTTAAGCTATTCTTGTTGTAATGATGCGTCACAGCAGAAGAGGCGACGACGACCACGACAGCAACAATGCAATGTGTGGCAGTCTCAGATTGTTTTGTTGTGTTACTGTCGCCTTATGAAACTTATAAAAAACAGGAATATCAATAAGGAATGCATGTTTCATTACCTTTATTTTTGGCATTGGCATTTGAAGCCTATTTTTTATGCTTTCGTGATAGAGTTTCTTTTGTTATTAATACTTTGGACAACAAGTTGCTTCCGCTCCATGTTTTTCTAATACGTTTTTAGCAAAAAAGCATTCAGGTTGTTATGCGGTGATAGCTGACAAAGAAACTGTTGTCTTCTTGGCTGCATTTATAGTGGCAGTGGCGTCAATTATACATACGAGAACAACTGAAATACCCATTATTCCTGTACGCAAGTAACGGATATGCTTTTATTAAAGAAAACGCATGAGGTATTGTTGGAGACAATCTATTATATATAAACAATGTATCTAATCTGACATCAAATGAAGTTATCTCCTCTATGATTGTGTAGGTAATAAATATTGCAAGTTTGCAATATTCATCTAGTTTCTAGTAAATAAATATATTGTGACTGCTTCAGATGATTTTTAATATCAGTTTATTTTAAATATACTTTACATAGTTGGTACGAAGTTTTCTGTAAGTACTTTTTGAATTATATGCTTCTTATTTGCATACACAATATATACCTAACAGAGTATGATTTAACATTTTTCTACAATATAAATTTAACTGAAGAAAAGCAGAATTAATCCAGTATTATTATTTTTTTAAATTATTTTAATTAAATAAACTCTTAAACAAAAAAAGAAATGTATCATATTTATTCAAACCATCCAAGATCCCTTACATCGAGAATTCCTCGCCATTATGGGTTCACTTTCATAGCTTTTTGAACCCATTTACGATTGTAGGAAGTGCAACTAAAGTCATAAGTGTAAAAATCGTGTTGGAAGTTTGAGTCCAAGCACCCGCAGTTTTCTGGGACTGTCTAGCCGTAATATCATCTCTTCCTATGTCCCCTATTTTATCCTTGTTGCAACCCTGTGTGGCGTTACAGATGCAAATATGTACCTCATGGGTTGTTACACCCCGGGGATATATATCTTCGTCCTTATGTTGATAGCCTACGGGATGATAAGCAAATGTTTTATCAAATACTGTCACCAAACACAGCATTAAGAAAATATTTAGAAATATTTTTCAGTTTGTCAGCACAAAATACACCAATATATAAAAACGGGTTACTTCATTGTAACGTAATAAAATACGAAAACATTCATACATTCTCCAGGTTGCAAATAAGCTATCTGAGCTCCAGTTACATTTGTGACAAAGTAGTTTTCACTGAGTGTACATCCTTTTGATATCTCAATATTTCCTGTGGCGACGGAGACCGTTTTCATAATAAAACACATATGGGTGCTTTTTTCAGAGTATCCAAACGGAAATTTGGCATCTTTCGGTGGACACGGACCCAGACTTCCTTGATGATCACCTTCGCAGAGAGGAGATGCTTTTCCGGTGCAGTAGAAGCACTCCAAGTCATCACTGAGGACGTTGTTCACGATATAAGACAGAAATACCAAGCACACGCAGCCAAAATTTGTAAGTCGCGTCATCTTTAATTACTTTTATATCAGCAGTACGATGGTCAATTACCAAAAAGCTACTTTTTTGCATTGAAAGCAATTATTATTATTATAAAATTTTCTCGTCTGATTCCATATTATGTGCATCATTATTGCTCTCACTTTATCTCCTTTTATTTTTTGCATGCCGCAAATAAAATGAAAGAAGGAGTGTATCCATGATAACTACAAGCTTCAAATGATACATTTGGTGTGAGGTTGGTACTGTACTGGTAGTAGTTTTAAATGTTAAGAGAAGTTGAGACAAAATGTCAAAGGCAAGTGAAATAGAAATAATAATGTCATCAAATGAAGTACGAATTAAAATGGAAATGAATAAAACAATAATTCTCTTCATCGCATTACTGTATAATTGTTTTATATTCACTTTATTATTTATCATACAATATTTTTTTCTTAGAAGATTATGCAGTCAAACATATTTCTCTTCTCATTATATAAGTTTCTTTATTGTACAGAGTTACTGGTGTAGGACAATCTAAACCTTGCAACTATACTTGGGAATAATGTCCAACATTTCACGATTTCATTTGCGTGGCACGTCCAAGTATATTTAATAAATATATGCCTACTGAAAGTTTGCAGTTTCCTTTAAAAACTCCTTTAATTTTTATTGACTTATGTATGTAATTTTAAAATCTGTTTAATCTTGTTGGCTTGTTAGAATACAACTTTTTATCATAAGGTCAAATTGAGAACAAACAAACTTGTGTTTCATTTAATACAAAAAAGCTGCTAATTGCGTAAACATAATTAAAGAGCAGAATTCATGTTTTCATTTATACAAAATTATTATTTATGCAAATTCAAATAAATATATACTCGATGTCAATGGTATTGTAGCCAAAAAATATTGTCAAATATTAAAATTGATTAGAGACTCTAATTTATAGTATGATAGTTGAAAGTGAACTGTTATGTTATATACCATATTATGTTAGTTTCAACTATTTAATGTTTGTTATTCCACCGATTTTATTTCCGTTCTGCATTTTTGGTTTGAGTTCTTTAAATGGGACTGGGGAAAAGACGATAGTTCGCAAACTAACAATTAAGTTCCAATTCCCGTGACTTTGGAATGAAAATGAGCAAAACTAAATGCTGCAAGATGAAAAATATCATAGTTTCATTTTTATGTAAGACAATTTATAAATTGTGATAATGCTGTTTACTCATACGAAAATTGTATTTATTTGAGATAACACAATTTCAAATAATTCAATCACATCATTCATAAAAAAAGTAGAAAAGTGTCGTTTCGTAATTATTTTTTATAACTAGCATTTAATAAAAAATTCGCATTCAGTAAATATACATTTTAAAGAATAAATGCAGACACGTATAAAACAATTAAAATAATACGTTTGATGTTTGCAAAAAAAAGTTTAACAAACTTAAGACAGTAAAAGAATCTTCAGTAACGAAAAAAGGGGAAAAGTCTAGCAAACAATAAAAAAGATAAGCATGAAGAAAAAAGTTATTTCCTTTCATAGAGAAGTTGATAAAAGTGGATCAAGTCTCTCTTTTTTCCTTTTTCTGTTTGATATTTTTGGTTGGAAGGTACATATTAGCTCCAAGAGCCAAAGGTGGGTCTTTTCATCTCTCCAAGCACAACCCTAGCGATGGCGAAGGCGGAGTCTAGAAAAAAACCACACATTCTCCTATACTTGCCCATTTGTAAATCCTTCAACCTGTGAGGCATACTCATAATACATATACGAAGCATTTTGCTTCAACCATACGCTGTACACAGACGCATACACAAAACTTTTCAGTACATATAATACGTGTTTGAAAACATTTACATTTTTTGTCTTTACCAGTTTTATTCCCCATCTCTACCTTTTTTACTCGGCAAAATATTACCTGTGTGCATATAATATAATGCATTGCAACCAAGTAGTTTTTCTACTGCTGCTCCGTAATAATCATCTTCACCATCCAACAAACACTAACAACAACTTTAGCTATTGCCAGTGAATCAGCGAGATCTCACACATGCATTTTTGTTTTGTATTTCAACATATTATGTACCTTTGCGTTTCTCTCTACCTTTTTAGGTATCCTTACATTTATGCCTTTATCATTTTCTCATTCTCACGTTTATTATATCAGCATGCACACATTCGCTCGTAATAATATTATGGATTAAGTACACGTTCTCATGTTTCTTTTCTTACCTTTTGCTTTACGTCTCTAAACAAAGCGCTGTTTTTTAACGTATCGCATTATTCTATGCATGCTCCTTGTTCTATTCCGAGTTTTCCTCTATATACACTTCTTGTATTCCCCACAACTCCAATTACAGTTTCATGAAGACGACCAAGCAGTAAGCATACAGGATAAGGCTCTCTTGGCCGTGTATCATGTATTAGACAAGTAGACATACACACACACGAAACGTAAACCCTTGCTGAAATCTCCCAAACTCTCTGCTATTTTCGGGATACATTTTTATTCCTGTGCGTGGAAAGGGTATCACAACATCATCACGTATCATTCAATGCTCATCATTATAACAATCCATCATCATCATATATCGTATCGGTCTTTTCTCCACACAATCGACAGAGCCACAACAAATGAACACACATTTGGCTGTAGAAGCAACGGTGGCAGTGGTGGTGAGGATGATGGTTAGTAGCAGCAGTAGTGCGGTGTGGTGATGAACACATACCGGGAGTCAAAGTCAATTGTAGTCATTCATGGTATTATGACATGAGTGGAGTTAGTAATAAAGTAACAGTTGTGTAGTAGTGGTGGTTGTTTGGTGTTATTGTTGATGATCACCATCATTTATCATCGCATCGCAGCGAGTAATACCAAATCATCATTACCATTATCATCAGCATCATTGGATATTTTTGCGGTGAAAATTCATGTGTTTTGTTAAATTGAAAGAAAATAGGTGGGATCATGCTTATTTGATTATCATCATTTTGTTGAATGGTGATAAATAATAAAGCACATAATCGGTGTGATCATTGCTAATATAGTGACTTGATCAAAAGAAAAGAAAGTAACACTGACACAAATACATACGCATTGTGACAGCACTTTGCCGAAACCGAGACACAGGAGTTGTGTTACGCACACTTGATCCTGAATCTATTTTAGGCAGAAGAAAAGCACAAGGAACAACAACAGTAGCAGCAGTGCATACGTAATCGCTGTAGCGTACGTTTATTAGGGGTTTTGTGGTCCCTTTCCTCTCTCGACCAACAGCCGACTCATTAAGTGCAATTAGTGAAAATTGCTTGTCACGTGTGAATTAAAATACCTACCCATAAGAAAGAAATAGAAAGGGAAAAGAGTGAAGGATTCTCTTATCGTCTAAACTACTCTGTTTTGTCTACGCACATTCTTTTGCTTTATCTCACTATCCCCATCAAACAACATTTTTGACATTTGCACACAGCGAAAAAAGTTCTAGATTTCGTATCTTGGGGAAATATGAAAACGCGTAAATGACATACGCGCGTATTAGAACTTCACTACACGTGAAGAAATTTTCTGGTTTGCAGAATCAGGAACTGCTTTATTTGATTTGCAAGCAAATTTGTGATTGGTGACATATATGATAACTGCAAATATTATTTGTATTTGTATGAAATCCTGTTTATGGAATGAATGTCATTTGCTGTTATATTTTTATCGTGAGCAACTTTCACCGTGAATGTTGAAAAAATTAGGATGAACATGATTTAATTTTCAATTCGTTTGAAAAAGGAAAAGATCAAGTTTGAAAAGCTGGTTATATGAATGATAACTAATAACAAAAAAGTAAATTCTGGTTTTGATTTGTGCCGAGTTACATTTAAAATAAAGAAAAACTAGACAAAACTTACAACTTAATTTTTTACAGTGTGTGCTTTGACTGATAATAAAAACAGGAATCTATATTACATATTGTTCTGCTGTTTGATTGAAAAATTGCTAGTGGATAAAACTTTAAATATTGTAGTGGTAATTCAAATAAACTGCCTTCAATCTAACGCTTATATTTATCCAATGAACTTGATATTATATTCAAGCACCAAAGTGTAAAGTGACAACAAAGGCAATTTTTTCGACAGAAAGACAATAATTCGCTGCGATCCTCGGAAGAGGATATATTTTTCCTCAGCGTTTTCTTAAACCGCTACAACGTTGAACTTTGGGGATATCAACCCGTTCCCGGGACTGGGACTTTCGTCTCCGGTACCCGCGGATGGGTTAGACGAAATGCAGCACCAGCCTTCATCCTACAGAGCCGCAGCTGCTGCAGCAGCGGTTGCTGCATACCAGGAACAAAATTACCGTTCCGGGTATCCCTTTCCCCCACAAAATCCGTATGGATATCATTTGGGTACGCCGTATCCTCCACAATGTTCATCACCACCAAAGGACGGCAAGCGTGAGTAACACAAAAAGCATTATTACAAGTTTTCAATAAATTATAACATTCGATAAAAAATTAAAGTGTAAATAAGTTTAGTTTTATGGATTTTATAAAAATCTGCAGAAAGGTTGTTGTACGATTTATATTTATCTGAAAGTACAATTTTCGAAACTAAAACCAAAATAGATTTTAAATATATTTTTTGTGCCCTGCTCAACAATAAGATATTATGTATTGGGTGGAGGTGATAGTGGTGAAAAGGATGAGCCATACATCAAATTTATTATGCACCCTTTTGACCATCGCATTCATTATTCACTCGACTGGCTGGTCACAGTAAAACCTCCGTGGTGGTGGCTATTGACGTAAATCCACCAGTAAAAGATTCCTACCTGATCGACCACCAATAAAGTACAAACACTCTAGATAAAGTAGGCTTGTTAAAACATTGCTGGTAAATATGCAAGCACAACTTTGTTGTTTGTTACGTTTCTATTTTGACGATTGATAAGATCATCAAACATTATTTCCATCCCACACGGTGGGCAATACCCTAGACTGGATTGAGCTTAGTTACCCATCATGTTAACTCAACCTCTCATTTATTTATTATAACTTTATATGTCGGTTTATTCCCGTGTCTCGTACGTTTCATGCTAACAAGCCAAAGGTTAAACGGTTAATCGCCTCATGATCGACATAGTGAGTGTGTCTATTTACACACTGATATAAAATCCTATGAAAATTTTATGAGCTTTTTGTTCTGTTGCTCTCATGAATAGACACCCAACAGCAAGCTTTTCCCTAAAAACGACAGAAAACGAGAAAATAAACTCGAACGCAACCAGAAATATAATTTATAAGGCTGCGTACTATCCATAATATATAATGTTCCATTGCATGATGGAACTAGCAGTTTCCTGTGAAAGAATTAAATATTAAATTTTAGGGTATTCTGCGAATCAACTCCAACATTTCTAGCTCAAAAATAATTCAGAACAAATGCAAATACCACACCCCATTTTGCTTAGAACAAAGTATCGTACGCATTTTCCAAAAAATCGAGGGTGAACTTTAGCTCTGGAGTTAACAAGCTTTACATCATTTAAAGCCCGTGTCACAAGTTTCAATAAAATGAAATTATTTTACTAGTTTATGTTCAAGTTTCATACTCGAGAACTTATCAAAATTCGAAAAACTACCATGCAATTGCATGATAATCTCTGTTCTCGCTAGCCCTGCAGATTACTTTTTAAAGCAGCAGCTTTTGATTTTTGTGCAATATTTATGTTTATGCGTTTCAGAACATAATAAATGATGATACGCCAATGATCAGTAATAAAATAAACCGGTGTTTCAATTACATTTTGGTTTTGAAGCAATTCGAAACAAGAGATGCCACCAAAGATACAAAATCCCTCTGGGAATATCTATTTTGTTGTTTGAAACGAGAGAGATCCATTAATAATCCTAATGGACACAATAAGCAGTGTTGAAGACCGAGAGGCAAGACACACGTGAAAATGTAAAATGTTGTGAATTGTAAGTTGTTTTTGGTTTCAGTTGGTTGGTAGGTGGACGCAATTTGGAATGGAATGAGAAATGTGTTACATGTAACTTGATATCTCTTTCCAAATCCAAACCCTCCACCACGCATTGCATTCATCCAGCACAACTTTGAAAGATTTTCCCAACCATCCGTTACAACTTACCACCAAGTGAAACCAGAAAACGTTAAGCAATATATGCTGCTGGTTTTCTTCCTCCGATGAACAATTGATTTCTTTTCTTTGCAAGAACAAATGAAACGCTTTGCAAACGCATGTCATAAGAAGATACAGACGGGTAGAGAAGGATATGCAATATTGAATGGATATATGTTGTTGAGTAAAAAGTGTCAAGTTCGCTCTCTCCCTCTCCGTCTTGTTGAATTTTATTGAGCGTTCAAAATAATACAAATCGCCGGGGCTGGATGCTTGTTGATGAATGAAAAGAGGCAAAGTACGACTAGAAAAATAAATGAATGAGTTTTATGCGTGTTGTACAAAATGTCATAATAGAGTCGATGAAAAAACGTGCGTGCGTTTGTATAGGTATTTTACGGTTGTGCGGAAGTACGGGATAAAATAAGAAAGATGAATAATGATCAAATGATGCATGTATACGTTACATACAGCTGGAATTATATGGTGTTGTGGTATGAGCATTGTGTTCAAATTTTTATTTTCAATTTAATATTTTTGATGCATTCCAAACAGCGGAGCCAAAAGAGGAACCCGGTGGTTTGCGTCTCAATGGGAAAGGAAAGAAGATGCGGAAACCAAGAACGATATATTCATCCTTACAACTTCAACAGCTGAACAGAAGGTTTCAACGTACTCAATATTTAGCTCTACCTGAAAGAGCCGAATTGGCTGCCTCCCTTGGTCTCACTCAGACACAGGTAATTTCATAAACGAGAACTATTATTTGCTTAAAATTAGGTAGTTTGCATGCGCAAATTGGAAAGAAATGCTCGCACACGAAACATTTATTTTTGAACTGGAAACTACCAGTTTCTGCCGCAAATTGCATAAAATCATTATCCTTTCATGTTCTCATTTCATTTTCTTCTTGTGAGATATGGTTTGTGAGTATCATTTTGATTTTTTTCAATGTCAAATTAATCAAATGTCTGAATAAGAAAAGAGTAAAACTTTTTTCCTTTTCCTGGTGGTAGAATTAAATTAAAGTGTGTAGAGCATCAAGGGAACGGAAGCTAATTGGCCAGAAGCCAAACACTAAATAAGTGTAGCATTTTTATTCATCTTTTGTGGCTATTCACACAGAACGTTCACGTTATTGTATAATTTGTCAAACGGCAGGTAGCCGACCATGCAAAGAAAAATCACACACTGAGAAGCTGTATCATATACTTTTGGTTTAATCAAACGTAACAAAGTAGATACAGAAGCAAAACTAATTTGATTCGACACACTCTAACTTAAAAAATCCTCTCTCAAACTATATACCTAATGCAGTTTTACAAAACAAAGGAAAACAATTGATCTCCGTTCCATTTTGTATTCCTACGCAAAATGCGTATGTACGTACCTAGATGAAGGTATTCATTTATGATCTGCCAAATGTCTGGAAGAACATGCAATTGTTTTCCACTCATTGCTACTGGTCGGTTTATTTTTGTCACTTTTTTGTTCTCAAAGTAAATGGCAGCACATAAAATACTTATGCATTACAATAACAACACCACTAACATCACCACAAATCATTATTTCACCCTTGTTGTTGCACACATAACATGTAGTTCCTACCGTAAAGCTTAACTTTGTATAACACACAACACACAAGCGGCATTTTCCCCAAAAAAGATAAAGTTCCTCAAACTGTCCACCTTTTCTCAATGACCACTTCAACTTGTCCCTACGAAGAAAAGGAACAATAAAAGGACACCTTACCCAAACTGGGCCTTTTTTACTACAACATAATACAAAGTGTATTTTTGCATGCATTGTTCACTTTCAGTTTCTTTAGAAAACTTGAACAAGTTCTCACAGAAGATGATGCATAGGTAGGACATACAACGCTTGTTATTTTTTTATAAGTTCATCTTTCTTCTCTTAAAAATCTTACGTATAGTGTTTTTTTCTCTTGCGAAGGAACTGAAATCTACATCACCATCAACCTCGCCACTTGTTTGGTGTTGATTTTTTTGTTCTGACAATTCCGAAAATCGTTTCTCACCGAGAAAAAGAACTGACGATCAAATGTACTTACTGTGTTCTCAAAAAGAAACACTTGAGAATAGGTTCATCTTATCAAACATCTCCTCCTCCAAGCATACCATCCGTCATAAATATGTACATTATGAGCACACTACACTCTGCTCTGTACTTTTGTCTTGGACGAATACAAAGAAGTAAGTAAATAAAGCTACAGTTAAAAGCTTCCCCATAAAAAAATTATGAACTTGTTCCTCATTGTTCAATTTGTTACGGTTCATATCTTCATAGATCATATTTTTATTCTTATTATGTTTTAAATACTTTTCACACTAGCTCTTCTCAAGTCCCCAAAAAAATCAGCTCCGAAAGCAAACTCCAATCTACTTGTTTCATCATTCACCAGCAGACGAAAATGTTTTGAATACAGAAATAGTAGTAGTAGTAAGTGGTAACAAGTAACAGTAGTTCAACAGGAAAATACGATTAGGGACCATCACCTAAAATATCAAATGGTAACAATAAAAAGATCTTGTTCAATTGAGTGTGGTGGTAAGAAAGAAATGCTGCATATATAGTGACCAGCGCATCATCATTCAATATTTCACCATTCAAGCTACTTCTTTCCTCAGAGAAAAGATGAAGTCTTGTCCTCGTCTTTCAGTTATCAACCTGCTTCATCATTCATCATCATCTTTACAAATCCTAACAAGAACGAAAAGAAGCACAAAAAACAGGACAGAGGAGTTATTGACATAGGCCTATTGGCAATATAATGTGGGAACAGCGATGAGCGATGATCAGTCAAAATGATTGTGAGAGATGATGAAGTGAGACCTGGATTCAATCAAAACTATTTTATTCAATTTGTTACTTTAAATTGCGAAAAATGCATACAGATTTAATGCATGTAAAATTCATTGAATATTGCAGAAAAGAGCTGAAGAGATGCAGTGTAAATGCATATCTTTAAAAAAAACTGTACGCCGAAAATAAACAGACTATCTATAAGGTATACATATCATATCAAATTTTATGTTACTTTGTTGATTCATGATCTATCAAATCTTTTAAAACATAATGCCACCATCACTGTATCATCATTAGGTTCAATTACAATTAAAACTAGTCAAGCCAGTTTGATTGAAAATCAACTTGCTTCTGAAACACGATTTCCTAACCCAGTATACATTTTAAAGAAGAAATTGAAAACTTTTAGGGAAAATCGTGAGGATTCATTGGGGATTTTTTATAAAGTATAATGCCATATTTCAAAAATAAATAAAAAATTTATAAAGATAATGATGAACAATCAAAATGAATACTTCATGCCGTTAATTGTGCATTTTGATGGCAATAAAATTGAATTCAAATTTGGCCTACTAGAAATATTTATCATAATATTCCCTAGTTCTGTTTCCAATCAAAGTATAACATGAAGGCTCTTAATACATATAAAACTTGTCAATATACGTTCAGTACAAAGCTTGTGCCCCAAGTGCCTGCCACGTACGAATCCCTTGAACAGTGTAACTTTTCCTTCCGTCAGTCAGCAGCAGACTTGTTACCCTCCATTGTCAAAATTTTGCTTACTCATCCCCCGCTAACAAGAACTTTACCACAAAAATTGTATTGTCAGCATCAGCATAGCAGTAGTACACTATTATGAGCTAACTGACATGCATTCACCCACTCGCAGTGAGCTTCGTTGTTGCGTCAATAATACCGACGACATATCCTATTGTCCAAATTAGAATCACTTTTTGATGTTGCAAGTGTTAATAAAGACGTTAAAAGGAAAACAGCAACCTCATCAGAAGAAAAAGAAGGGAACACTGCTTGCATGATGTGCTTGTTTTGTAAAGCAGCACAAAATTAAATGCAATACAATATAACCGAAATCGTAACATTTTTACTATTATGTCTGCATATGACACATAAAAAATTCCACTTTGCTAGGCTAAATTTGTCAGAACAGCTCGATAGGCAACAGTGCAGTGGTAATACTATAATAATATTGTAAAATACTTACAATAACTTGGATGATTTTTTAACCCTGCCAGCCACAAATCACCTCTTTATTATTACCAGAGACAAATTTGAAGGAAACGTCATCATATTATCTAGAGCTTGTCTGCTCTCAGTAGCCAAAGAGTTGAGATTGTTTTAGATAGAGCACAAGTTCCAAGTCCATGAGAACACATTTTGTACTTAATATAGCCATCCATCATGGTAAATAAGAGAGGAAAGAGTTAACAGCAACATTGGTCATTTTAACTGACAAAAAATATCAGTGCTTGTATACAACCTTACACACATGTTTACGGAATGGAGGTATTTGTAATGTGAAGTATATTATGACTGGCAGTCCGTTTTCTTAAAGAGGGGGATGATAAATGGCAAGGAAGACAGTAATTCATATTAATATTTTCCGGCTGTGAAAAAAAGAACAAGAGTACAGTTTTACTAAACAAAAAAGGCATTTTGCTGCTGCTGTTGTGTGTGTGGCAGTTGTTACAGTTGAGAATTTATTGGAATCCAGTAAGTAGTGGGAAACACCTCTTTTTTACCTGTGATTTTGTACTGTCTTGTTATATTCTAATAAAGCTACCTTGAACACGTATATAGCTATTTTTACACATGATTCATACATGATTATTGTTATGAAAATCGGAGTAGCGTGGAAAATAAAGTACATAGGCAAGCAGGCATGCAGAATATGTCTCCAGGCGAAAGCTCAACCGAATCTTTTGAATTATGCACAGCGGCACAAAACAGTTAGCGTGTATTTCACAGAGGGACGGATGAACAGTACCTATGTGCTCCTTTCAGTTAAAATCCCACAACAATATTAATTTTTCTCTTAAAAATCTAACAAAATAATCATATTTCGTGCCAGGGAGCTGTATCCGTTTTGTGTACCAAACAGCATCGTCGTCGCTGCTGTTACCTTTTCCGATTGATGATGATAATGGTGATGCCTAAAGGGGTCCTATGGTTTATATAATGTTTTTATATTTACTAAAGTCACTTCAGTTTACTAACACCTTATCATCGTAATCTTATTTTTATTTCATTACACTAGCACACATATGCAGTCTTGTCTTAGGTTGTCGCTGGACTTGTTTTATGTAGTAAACAGAACTTGCACTCGAGAAAAGCAAATTGATTATTTTTGTTGGATTACATAATATTACCTTGCATGCGTAGGATTAAGCCGCAAGCTTCGTTTCCTCAACGAAAATACAGTTTTTGCCTCTCCTGCTTTCCCGTTTCATTCTTTAGTCCATATGCCACACGGTGTGGTTTTTGGAATTTTATGTTTTTCAGTATGGTTGTAAGTTTTTATAAAGCCTTAACAATTGAATTGAGTCATACGTTGAGTGAATAAGCATAATATTATTGATATGATATTGCCTTTTTAATATGAAAATGCTGGCGAGGAGGGTAAAAGCACAAAAGATGCTCTTTTTTCTTTTGTGAATCCTTTTTTTCTTGATTTTCCTATGACATCTCCTTCCTCATCGTTGTATTCTTCTTCATCTCTTATCCATTCTATTCACTGTACATCCCCATGTCCCTTACAGGCATGGATTCAAAACGGCCTTTGCTGTACAATAGCGAAAAAACCTACCTTCACTTCGATAAAAAAAAACAGAAATGTTGTTGCTGAGAAGGAGTGCAGAGACGCGGGGTAAAATTATATAAAAAGCATGGCCTTTACAATTTAAGTACACTTTTTTCTTGTTCATTTTTATTTTCATTTTGCTGGCATCAACAAAAAACGCATCGGCAATGTGCTGGGACTGCGTCATGGGCAAGCCTTAAACTTTGTGTGTAATATTCTGTGTTCATAGTCGAGTAGAAAATACAAGATACACGTCAACAACAGGTGTTTACGGAGAGGTTGGCTGTCTTGTCCCCGGAAGCTTGGTTTCCCTCTGCTTCTCTTCTTCAGTCTGCAGACTTATTTCCATCGAAAAGAGACTGGCTATATAGATCTTTTTTGTACGCAACTTTGAATTTACGTACAATAGAGCTAACTTATGTTTACTTAAATTTCAACTAAAATAGTGTGTGTCTCTCTAACATCTAATAATAATCTTGGACAATAAAAGTCATCATAATGATTTGTCTTTGTGTACTTCATTGTGAACAATTTGTAATCTATCGCAGAAGGCCACACAATAATTACAGATATAAACTTTTACGCACTCGGAAATAAGGTACAAAAACTGCCTTTTTAGATCATCGTAAGCATCCGCATATTTTTCCCTGAAACTATTTCTCACTCACGAAGCCATGCAAGTACATGCACCACCTACTTTCCCGTCGGTGTGGATGGGTGTGCAGGATACATAAATGTGGAAAATGTGACTTGAAACCGTGTAATTAAAATGCAATATAAAATGGCAACCCAGGTAGTAATTCTTGTAGTTAGTGGTTGTAATCCCAGCAATTGCAATGGCATTGTAGTAATGATAAAAACCGTGTTTACAATTGAAATCCAATTTTTCTAGTATATTATGATACGAGTTTAATTGAATCAAATTGTGTGGCGTAATGTGTAATGGCAGTGGCAATTTCCTTATCATTCATTTTCTCGCCATATTCTCAACTCAGCGTGTTGTCTAGTTTCATTTAAACTGCTTTGAGTTATTTTGCCCATAGGATTAATTTCGATATCGATCTATATTGTACTCAGCTTATCTTCCATATAGAACCCTTACTGCTTTATTGTCGCTCTTAATGAAGTTTTATGGAACTTTAGCCTATCTTGGATGTTATCATTTGTTTGAACAATTGATGATCGACAACAACGTATTAACAATGCTCATGAAGAGTATGAGTTACTAAGCAGTAGCACACTTGTGTATCTGATTTGCATACTCATGTTAACTGTATCACCACGCTAAAGCAATAAGGGATTTTATTTTATTTGCATTTTGAAATTGCAAAAACCAACGTTATCTCTCGTTCATAAAAAACTCGAGTTACTTCTTTTTATTACGCATCTTCTTTATCGTCAGGCAATAAAAATGTACACACGTTAAACTTTTTTATTCTCTTGAAAACGCCAATTTGCTCCTCTTTACATTTTTATAGCGTATCCGCGCATCAAAGACTTCTACTTCTACAGTCTCTCTGTGCCATAAAAATTGCAATGAAAATGGATATATACAAACGGCTGAAGTTAAACAAGAAGTGGAGAAACAATAAAAATGTAAAACGCTTAACATTTTCTTTCTCAAAATGCCATGTTCACATCCACCAAATAAAATTGTAACACATATATACATGGTAGGTACTTATGTGTACTCTTATACTAGTATATTTTAATAGTGTGTTATCTTTGTTTGTAAACTAATAATAGCTTACTGGCTTCAACTAGAAACTACAGTAGTTGTACGCATGTGTGTTTAAAATAAAAAATGTAGCAAGGTTTCAGCAAACCTGCGTTTAAAGTTTGCATGAGTACTCCACATTCGTAACACACGAGAAAAAAATGTATTTAAAAAGAAGAAGAAGAAATAAACAAATGGAAATAATAATAAAAATGGCAATTATATGCATGCGTTCTCAATGCAAAGGCATCATCTCATCTCCCTCGGCATAATATCTACTTTTAGGAGTAGTTCCTCACTTTCAAAAAGTGATGCACGTTAAACTCATCTACCACCAACAAAACGAAGTCGAGCTATATCCTTTCTCATGAGAGCATCTAAGATTTTTTAAACTTAACCCTAATCACTTATTGCATTACGCATTACTAAAATGCACACAAGTACGATAAAAATACGATACATTCATAATAGCAATTATTCGATGAGTTGACTTTGACTGTTGCACATTTTATAGGAGTTGTAGGATCAGTTAATGGTTGTAGTAGTAGCAATAGTATTAGTAGTGGTTGTATAGTAGCAAGTCTTAATGATTGTAATTATTAGTAGCAACAGCGCACAAACAACAAGGAGTGTGGAGATGCGTTGTTAGTACATAGTAGTGTTGGCGGCTTTAGGAATATTGTACTTATTTGCATTCAAATAGTAGTACGATGTATTAGTTTTCTGTGTGCATGCCGCTTCTATTACTAGAAGCTAGTGTTGTTGTTGATGTAATAAAAGTTACAAAAGTAAACTACCAATAATAATAGCAATTGACTAGTGCACTTTACTACTTTGGTATGCTGCTATTTGAAGTAGTGAAGGTAGCCGTAAGCCGTAAAGTTTTGGAGGTAGCCAAGCATGCACGCATATCGTATCATCATCATGTGTTACTTGATGACGATAATAATGAAGATGATGATTATTATTATTGCGTTTTTATTATTGAATGATTTTTTCTTCGTCTTTTTATGAATGAGTGACTTGTTGCTGCTGTGTGGGTTTGTGAATATCCTGTGCATATTTTTATGTACATATTATGGATATTAGAATATAGGTATATATATAGTGAAAATCAAGAAATGTATATAGGTCTCCTCACGTGTCTTTGTACAATGCATAATATAATTATGGGAATGAATGGATGAACGAACATGGTGTGTTTCTTATTTTTTGTTTTGTTTGGGGAAGCACTTATACCTTTAAAAACGATATAATTGGCATGATAGGCATTTAAAAGATGGGATGCGGACGAAAGGGAAAACTGCGCTGGTGGTGGTTTATATCAGTGAGTAATGCTCACTCGTAGGCAATTATCTGAAAAGCGATACAGTTGCAAATAGTGCGTAATGAGAAGAAGAAGAAATGATACTGGTCATACCGTTTCTCACATGTGTACATTTAAACAAAAAAACCGTAATAATGAATATATTTTTTTCTTTCTGTTAAAGTCCATAGTTTGCCATGTATATGTGTAAAAATACACATAATGTTTTGTGGTCAATAGGATATCCAAATCTTTTGACTCTTATTGTGTGGGAAAAAAGATTTAACTTTTTGTACAAATGTTTTAACGCAAATCGAGGTATTTCAAAGTGAAAATGTAATTTTGCTTTGGGTAGTAATTGTGTAAAACGACATTTCATCCAAAAAATACAATCATGCAAGGTAGTTTATGTATGATGCACGCATGTACTTCAAGCGGTAGAAAAATGTTTGGGTAAATAAAGTAGAGGAATGACGGAAGGTAAGGTATAATGGGGATTTATGGATTGATTTTGTGTATACAATGGCCAAATTACATTACTTGCATCCATTCATTCCGATCCACTTTTGCCTGAAGTGTCTTTTTAGTAAAATGTCAACACACCACTAGAACAGAATACAAGACCACTTATCATCACGCAAAGCTAGACTCCAAGTGTTGACGAGTGAGACAAAAAGGGACTTAATGTGATTATTAGGACACTTAGTACATCATTGCTATTCGTCTCTCTTCTGAATGGACTGTAAAAATTACAATACTTATGTACGTGTAATGTCAATAATTGCATTGTAATCTATAATAGAAAACAAAACAGTATAATCGTCATTGTCATCATCATCATCATGCTCCCGTAGGTTTTGTTATTATTGTCCCTAAATTTTGTTGTTTGAGATTGGCAGACTGACAGACATTATTATTGCTCTTTTTATTGTTAATGGTGGATTTTTTCTTTTCCAAACGGAAAGGTGCGAACTTGTTGTGTTTACTAGTTAGTTGTAGCTGCCTTTTCAAGTGACAATATTACCCTTACTACCTGTATTGAATGACATGGGTTCAGCCCTCGTCATCAACAGGTACTGCATATAGTGTCCTACATCTGGAACTAGAAGGCCCTGCTACATAATAAAAATAAAATTTTCGAGATGCAACGTGATATGAAAATAGAAGTGCTTTGAAGCATACATTAAATGAAATATAGTACTACTGATACATACAAGGTGTTGACGGTGACCTTCAAATTCACAAGAGAAATGAAAGGAAACCATTCAGTCAGTCAGTCATTCGGTTGAAGGGATTTTTCACAGATTCTTGGTATAATATTTGTGCATACTATAACATTTTATTTTATGAAGCTCTGCTCACTCATGGATAATTCGTTTTTTATATAATGTCGGTTAGTAGAAAATTGACTTGTGTGTACCTACTCAATTTTTACATAATGTTTTTGATAGTGATGATGCAGTTGATTATGATGATGTGGTGTGTTTATTGTCCCTTTTGTGACAATTGTTGCTGTAATGTAATTTTCTCTGTGACTGTCTGTCTCTTCACATTTCTGTGAATCGGATGCGCTTCAGCTATTTTGTCAACCTTTGTGCCAACCTCTCCCTCTCGCTGGATGAATGTTTTACCATCTGTAAATGTATGCTCTTTGTGTGTACTACCTGTTAGATTTATGATGTTCACCAGTATGACGGACGATGATGGTTTTTTATGATTATAGGTTTGTCTTTTTTGTGTATGTATTTTTATGTGTGACAAGGTGTCCACACATTGTTTCACTCTTTATGGGGAAGTTGGTCATCATCACTCAGTCTGTAACAGTGTTCGTGTTTTACTTTCATTGTAGTTTACTTGCGGTAGAAATGGAGTCATAGAACAAGGGAAACTACTCTCCCATATAGCCCATGCAGTTTTTTAATTCATTAAAATTATGATACACCAAACTGAAATAGCATGCTTTATAATGAATGAATGGGTAGAAAAGGAAATTTCACACTGTGCGACCAATTTCCAGTCTCCAGTAGTAAAATTTCTGAATGAAGCTAGAGTCGTGACTTGAGACAGCCTGGACGTCATCTACTACAACACGCTAATCGGCTGAGATTAATGAATGAAACAGATTAAGGAACTGTGATGTTTTGACCATAAAATATCACAGTTCCTCAATTTCATTCTTAAATAATGTAAACTGTTTTGTTATAAGTCTTATAAGCTGTTAATATTATAGAGCTATAAATTATATCCTTATTGCAGTTTATCAAATTCATAATTCTAATTACGGCTTAAGTAATTAATACTACAATTAATCTACTTTTTGCTTAAATCATTTTATAGCTAAATGTAAATCGTTTGTTTACGTAGGTGTAGCTATCAAAAAATCTATTAAAACCTCATAACTCTTAACAAGTAAATCAATTCAATCTACTATTTTCATCTTCTCACAATACCAAGAAAAATCACATGGCGCATCCTTTCACACCACATAGCATGGTTTGCTACACGTTTCTCTTATTTTTGCCAACAAAAAATTGCGTAAGTTTTTGGATTGCATTTTAGTGAGCACCAAAAGAGCGAAAAGATTAACATCGTGAGTGCTTTCAAGTTTTCAAGACAGGTGAAAATCACAAAAGAGGTAACCCTGTTGCAAATATTGTACAAAGCACAGAAAACCTGCTAACTAGTTCTGGTTTTGGCTACTCAAAGTCACATTGTTGCGTATATGAAAAATCCAAAGTGTATGATTCTTTTTCAATGCATGTACACTAATAAAGGAAACTTTTATTTTACTTGACCATGTTTTTTGCATCAAGGCTAGCGACTTCACCTGAATATTTTTTTCGTAACTACAACAAGTTTTCCAACAAAGCCAAACGGTATTGATAGAAATTTTATATTAAATTTATACATTTGCAAAGTAATAAAACGTCACTCACTACTCACTATCCTATGAAAAAATACCTACCTTCTACCTAACTACAACTCATATTGCTTTACAGTGATATAAAAGTGATATGTACATTTTGTATCAATCTGCGTACTTGCACGTAAGATTTGTCTTTGTAAAAATATATTTTCAACATCGTTGTGCTGGGAGTTGTGATTGCGTGATACTTTTTTTTCTTTTTTTTATCCAAAGTACTGCTAAATGGTGTGCCACTGCCAAAGCGATTTTTTATTTCAATGCATGCTCAATGTCTGCCACACCATTATATCCGTCGTCGTCCATCGTTGTTCCAACCCATCCCATGGAATTTAACTTTACAAAACCTCGCCATCATCCTCCTCTTCTCCTCACACACATTTTACATTCATTGTGTTCGTACTAGACACATTCATATGGAACTCATGCATTACTTACCACACATTTTATTCTTATTCCATTATTATAAATTTGGTGCATTATTGCCTCTTGTGTGTTGTACGCTTTTGTTAAGTAATGTTGCAATATCCATCCGTCGTTGTCGGTCGTCCGTCTTCCATTCCATTTCTTTTTCCATCGTCATCAAAATGTTGACTTATATATTATCATTGCCATTTTCCTACACTCTACACACATTGTGCTATTGTATTATCTTTTTCGTTTGAAATAGTACTATGGTAGTAGTGGATTTTAAAGAGAAGAAAAAGTTGTCTGTTGTATGATTGTTGTTTTACGTTCAGTATTACAAAAGGGTAGAGTGAGTCAGGGCTCCTATTGTTTTGATTGTGACTACTATTGCTGACGACTCAACTCTTCCATCCTTCTAAAACGACAACTGCAACAACAGAAAGCAAAAAGAGCAACACACAGAGAGCTTTTACATTCGTTCTCTCCTCTTGCTCTCTGGTCGTTCAATAAAATAGGTAGATTGGGCCCATCCTCCTCAGCATAACCAACTGCACACACGGCAAAACAAATCCATACACACAAGAGTAAAGCACTTCTTGTCAAAAATGAAAATGCAAAGATGGTGATGATGATCATGATGATGATAATGCACACACAAAGTCAAAAGAAAAGATAGAAGCCATACCCTTTTCATTCGATATTTTTTTGCGTTTTTATTGTTAGTCAGCAACAGTCATACCTTTGTGGCTTTTTGGTGTGGCTTCTTCATCTTCATTGCAGCAGCAACTTGTTCAGAAATCACAACGCGATCATCATGGCGTGGTTTTTAATCCCTACCTACCTACCTATGAACACGCTATTGCCATCACCCTAATCTTCAGAAGTTACACGAAATTCTATTGCTCATTTTCAATTTTGGAGATCTGGCTTCTGCGTATTATACGCAAAATATTAAGTTGAGTAAAAAAACAGGCACACCATGAAATGCAGATAGACAAGAGGATGATAAAAAGATGACAACGTGATTCACCCATTGATTTTTTAAAAAACTTTGTTGGTCGAACTGAGTTTTATCCAACCAACGTGCTTTTTTAAAAAACATACAAGCTTTTGGGGAGTTGAAATGGACGTCCTTTTGACAATGAGGATGATCAGATCATTCAGTCAATACAGAGAAAGAAAGTGCACATTAGTTTTTATCTGTATTCAATAATGAAAACCGTCGGCCTTCGTTATATACCCATAATAATATCGGGTTTGCTTGTTTGTTATTGCCAAGTATCAGGAGGAGGAGTAGTGTATGGGGTAGGTTATAACAGGTAATGCCACGATACTGATTGCATAGTTTTTGTCATGTTACTTTGAACTGTTATATTATTAGCCTTCACCAACACCGCTTCACTTTGCCAATAAAAATGCCACATATCACATGATGTGACTTGGCATCTTGGCAATGCCGCTATCAATGAAAACTGAAACAATGCAACGACGTGGTGTTCCTGACTTGTGATAAGTTGTGATATTGTAAGCAAGAGAAGGCTGTTATACTACTTTATAGGGTAATTTTATATAGTATATTGCAGCCATCCCACGTTTTTGGTAATAGAGATAAGCAATAAATACAAGAACGTTCTTGTGTGGTGTTGTCTGCTCGCCTAGAAATGTCAGTCTTGTCATCTCGTCCATCAAAAAGTCAACGTGATCGTTTTACACACACACACCAGCCAAACTCCTCGAATGAGAAGACGACCACGTCCACGTCCTTTTCAGGCATTTCTTGGTGCTTGTGTAAAATGCGCAGCGCTAATATATATGTACCCATGTTTTTAAAAATCTTCTTGGGATACATGGATGTGGTAAAGCTGCAAAAATTTTTGGTGGTAGCTTGAGGCTATCGTTGAAACGTCTACATAGTACACGATCAATTGTTGTATTGGAGTGATGGAATTCAGGCACAAACTCACCAAGTACATGGCGTGATAATATGATATATAAAAACGAAAGCAAAAACAAAAAAAAACATACAAACATTTGTATACATGACCATAACTATAAAAATTGCTGAAACCTAAAATAATTGTTCATATTTTGATTTTGGTACGTAGGCACTCTATTTAAGGACTGTTAGATCATGAACATTTCAGATGGTTTCTAAGGTCACTAAAGCACCTCTGCATTTGTTTCTTTAAATCGTTTTCACAGACTAATTTAATGTATTATAGAATTGTTTATCAAATTCTATGATCATATACATTATTGTTGCATTGGATCAATGACACAAGTATGACTATGACAAAAAAACGTGACGGTAAAAGGAGCAGTTACTATGATTTGAAATGGCTATTGGCTTGTCGTTAAAAATTGTTTTATACCCATTCTCATTTGCTCATGTGGCTCTTGATAAGAGATCCTGCCGAGAACTTAATGATAAATACTTAAAAATCACTTCTGCATCTGCTTACTCGGCATATATAAATAACTTGTGCAAATTCGTAATGAATACACTCACGTAACCCATAAGGGCACGAGATGTGGGCCTTTTGTTATCACCTTTTGGTTCGTTTTCGCGTTTAAAACACTCCCAGTCTGGTAAAATATTTTGATTCAGCTGCTGCAATGCTTTACTAATTGCACTCCACAAAGTAGCCGTTTGTAAAGTCTTCGTTGTTTTTGCTTCATTAAGTCTCTGCTCGGATGGAAAGATTTTTTAAAATGAAAATCAACGATCCGCTAGTTTCATCATCATCTCATTTACTCATCATGACATGAGGTCTCTTTATTGCTGTGGCAGTCAGTACCTTGTCTCTGTTCTTCATTGAAGTGTCTTTAGCCGTGCTCTCTTGTAGATTCTTTCAACTTCTGGTTTTTGTGGCCAGGTCTGGTCTTACCCAATAACGTTTGACGAGAAAAATATATTTATAAACAAAGCAAGGGTACCTTTTATCTTGTTTTTCGTGGTTGTATCATTTTAAAATATCAGAAACTATGCGCAAATGTTTACGGCGGTTTCTGCATGAAAATGCCAAGATTTTGTCGAAAACTAAGCAAAAAATTGAACATCTTTTGCCACGGCTCACCTCGCTTCGTCTGGCTACTGTTTCTTTTCTCTATTTTTTTCGACTGATCTAACGCTGATGATCATCACGCGTCCGTCCACCCGTCGTAACCTTACAAGAAACCATCTTGTTGTGTGGTGGTGTGCGTCAAGGAGGATAAATGTCGTACGCTCATTCGAGCTTCTCGTTTATTGCTCGTGATGTGATGGTGGATGTAGGTAAGGTTGGTGGTAAATAATCGGCCTACAAACACAAAGCTTTACTTTATTTGCTCACAATTGTTTTGCTGTGTACGATAATTTTGAACAAATTGTTCGTTTGATCTTTCATTCATTGTTGCTTTGTATAAAGAGCTTTTGGCTGGCTTGCATTTTATCCTTACATCGATCCACAAAATATCATCTCTTTATCTGCCCATTGTGTCGTGTAATTGTTGAATTATTGTAAGTAGTTCAGACGTACGATGGATACGAATGATACACAATAACGCTTGTCCATATGTGTCTAATTTGTTATTATTATGTACGTTAGCATGCATAATACAAACATCTTTTTCTCGTTGCTGAAAAACCTACTCAAGGCAGGCTGGTTTGCTGGTAACGAGATATTGTTGACGATATGCAAAAGGTAATGTAATAATAAGGATAAAAGCGTGTCCCTTTTGTTGGTACCGTCATAAAGTGGCTGATCCGATCATAGTATCATCATCGAGAGTATCATCGTCGGTATCGATAGTAGGGGTGGCGGCAGTGTCACGTCACGTTAAGTTTCAACTTTGAAGTAAAAACTGGAGAAAACTCGTACTACTTTATTTTGTACCCGTACCCGTACTCTCGTCATGTAAGCTGTGTAGTATACACTTGCAACACCATTATATATTCCCCTGATCATCATCACCACTATTCCTCACTCCAGTCGATTCAGTGGCCAGTCATCATCACATCACAATACAATCGTCAGAGTAGGTATATTGCTGAGTAAATTTTCCCTTTTGTTATTTCATTTTCTACTTACAATGTATTCATCATGCTCGCTAATGTCCTTATCCACAATCCTTTTAAGCTCATTGTAGCGTAGCAAATGGATACATTTTGACCTTTCCCCTCTCTTCCCATTTTTGCTGGTTTGCACGGATGGATGGCCTGTTGTTATGCTATTAACGTTCCAGCTTGAAAAATGCGTATTTGGAAGGGAAACCAAAGACAAAAAAGTTTCTTGCACATTTAGTACTACACTTAAGCGATAAGCGTATCCAAGTCCTACTTAAAGGTACTCATATTTATCAAATCATTGTATTCAACGGGTTCAATAATTTACATTTATACTTTTTTAAATGCATAACATTTTTTCTAACTAACCTGTAAAGTTCTTGTGATTGCATGTGCAATGTTAGAACACAATTGTCTGTAAAGTTTTAACTTGTATAAATATACATGTGCATTCGAGGTAGAGCTTTGGAAACTTGTTAAATGGTGTACCGCGAAACAGTGTAAAGGATACATGATAATTTTCCTCGATTTTTGTACGAATTTCCATCCCTCTTGTTTTCCTCTGAAATGAAATAAATTCTCTAAAAAATGTATGAATGACACTTCATGTCCACTTTAGTAAGAATGGATTTGAAGGGGGTCGAGTGTATATGAAAATGAAATTGTGTTGCATTCAAAATTACAATTATAGACTAGCTACATTTGACATTACCCAGAGTGAACACGAACTTACGTAGCGGATACACATATTTCTTCCTCCTTCTCGTGAAAAAAATATTATGATGACGATGATATGACAGAGCGGCAGGAGGATGCATATTATGCAGTACATTACATAGTTATATACTTGAACCTACACTATTCCTCTCTCTCAGTCTCATCACGTGAAAACATTGAATTGTTGTTGAAAAGGACGATGACGGGAAAGTGACAGTAAATTTGTGAGAGTTTTTTTGTGAATTTATTCCTACGTAATCATAATGACAACGATGAGGATGATGATTTGAAAAGTCTTGGGCAATGGTTGTATCTCTACATATATGTGATTTGCTCTGTCCTGTTAAAATAATCCCGACAATAGATAGTGGATACGTAAGTAGTAGTGAAAAGGTATAAACATGAGCTGATTGTAATTATTGTTGTTATATGAGCAGAATAAAAGGGTTAGCAAGTTCTACTGCTAAATGGCATATAATAGTTTTTAGCATGCAAGTTACTTTTTTGTTTAATTTTTTCATTCTTTCTGCAAAGTACACCAACAATGTATTATGCATGATGCATTCACAAGAGGGAAAAAGAAAGGAAGGAGAAGGAAAGAGAGATAGAACAAGGAGTATCATCATCATTGTCATTCATTCATTGTTGCAATGCAGCAATAAAAAGTATGTTACAAAACTTTATGAAAAGTTGAGGTTGTGCCCAAATGCTCATGTTAAAATGTATGATAATTGCTTAAGAAACAAAGATTCAACTTTGCATGCACATGGTGAACTTTTTTGGAGGATAATGGAAAATTGTCGAGTTCCTTTTTGCATTTTTGTAAAAGATGATTGTTTGCAGAGAATGTCATGCAATCCATGTATACTCGTTTGGAGAATAGGGTTGACAATCATGTTGCGTTTTGTATTTGACAATAAAACGGAAAGATGAAAATTACAATGAAATGAAATAACACGTGTATAAGATGTCCTCATGACATGACTCGGCTGGAGGAAACTGCACAGCAGATGTTTAAAAAAGATTGTGAGCATTATGACACACTAATATTCAAAATTGTTTTTTAGATTCAATATTTTTCCTTAAACATGGTAGTAAAAGGAAGGATTTTGTGCATCGATACAGGTAATGTGTGATCAGACGTCATAGTATAATAGCTGCCGAACCGATGTTGTTGATTGTTTTCGGTCGGTTGGTTAGTGTCTTTGGCTGACACTGATGTAGGCACACGTACGTTGCTCTGTATTGAGAAATATGCAGTAGCACACCCAATTTTGGTTCTGGTTTATGTTCATTTTTGTGGTACTACTCCAGTCAGCAAAGAAATGAAATATATTTTAGTACTAAGACTGTAGTGCGTGTGGTCAAGGTACACGCATATTTTCTGTGAAACTCTTATTGCTGCGGTGTGTCCTTTCTATCGAAACAAATGCTTTAAATAGACAAAAAGAAAAAAGGGCATAAAATGAGGTAAATGGTAATGACTTGGGGATGATGATGATGATTAACGTTGCGGTGGTGGTTTGTAGTAACGTAACAAAATCATTACTGCGGTATTCTTTCATGTGAGCTTTCAAACGTTACGAACTTACAAGCAAACTAAAAGAAAACCTACAGACAGAATCAAACTTATAAACGCACAAATATCCCACCAAATGAAAAAAAGAAGTTTTAGTTTTGCTTTCGATCTCAATAAACATTCTAGCCTATTAATACAGTTTATTGTGCTCCCTCAATAAAAATACCCGTATACTTTTCAAGCGATCAAAGTCAAAGATAAAAAACTGATCCTTTTTTCTTGGCCACTATCAAATCATACGAAAAATTGGAGCAAACCGCAAGAAAGTGTAGACAGAGAACAATTATCCAAATTCCTGTTAGATTCGATAAAAGCGAGTGCGGGATCATATAATGATCGGATAGAATACACTGCTTTGTTATTTTTAAACAGCAATTTTCTCGCTGACGGTCACTTGGTTCGTGATTTAAAAATGACTTTTGGGATATCATGCAGACACAAGATTATATTATGGCGGTCAAGACGTTTTATTGGAACCATTTTCTTACACAATTTCCTTGTGTAATAATTTTGGTTACAAGTTACAACAATCTATAAATAAAAGTTTGGGGGTAGCTTTCCAAGTTATGAAAAATTATGTAGAGGCTTTTGTTTCAAGAAAAACTCCAGACTCTCCCCTGGAAAACTTTCATTGTATGAAAATCTATAAAATATCTATTTCTATCGCACATATATACAATCTGTTTGATATTCCACTGAAAAAAAATCCAGCCGGTCAGGTAGTCGAGTCCCATAATCATCATTATATTTTTTTTCTTTTTCGTCTTGGTCATAATCATCAGGGACCGACGGATCACTGTAATAATCGTTATTATTATGACCATTATCATCTTGGATGATTATCATCATCAACTCGGCGAGAGTAAGACAGAGTCGCCGTCGTCAACAGCTCATGAAAGAATCAGGGCACTTCTCTCTTTCCTCGTCTGAGCTTCTTTTGCTAACAAATAGAGGAGCTAACTTACACTTACCTCGAGAATACACGCACTCATCATAAAGGTCCAGTAAATATAAGATGAAGGAAGAGGAAAAGGTATCACAAAAGGGGAAAAGGTCTTTGCTCTTCGGCACTGTGTGCGTAGTAAACTAAAAAAGTATCATAATATTATCATATCATCATCATGATCACGATCAACATCGTCGTCATTACAGAGCCATAATAATAATACAATATGATGCTGAAGATAGAAGAAAACAGTAATAATATTATAGAGGATGGCTGTTTTCTTCCGACCATGCAGCGTTTATGGGTTTGAGTAGGAGTGTGTGTATGGGTTATGGTCGACCGAAGGTCGGCATCACTCTCCCGCACTCACTGTACTCCTCCTGCCCGTCTCTGTTTTTCTTCTTACCTTGAAGACGTTTATGTTTGTGTACAAGTTGATCATATTCTAAAAGTTGGCCGTATTTTTTATATTTTGTGTGCACCTTCCTTTTGGCCAGTGGCCTATGGCCACAAGTAACATTTATAGAAGGTACATCATGTAACTGTGTGTGTGGTTTTGTCGGCGTAAAAATGGGCTGCGCTCTTGAAAACTTTTTTGTTTCACTTTTTTCTCAGAATAAAGAGGTGAATCTTGGTGTGAGTACCACAGGTATACGTACAAAGATGCGGAGTGAAGGTGGATCAATCTGAGTTTACACGGAATAAAGCCGTGCATGTTGTGGGCTTCTTCCGCGCGTCGACATTATCATTACAATGATTATTATATGGTGATTGTTATTATTGTAAAATGAGTATTTGTGTAAAAATGTTTCTTAAAATGGTCCTGCGCATTGTTAAAAACAATATGCGCACTATATTTCTTCCTACCTAAGAAGAGACAGCGCAAGTACAGCACAATAAATCCGATGTAGTATGTACCCAAATTACCTTTTAATGTTGTTATTATGCAGATATTCGAAATATTATATCAGCAAACTAGTGTAAAATTGAATAGAACAGTACAGTCATCAGTATATTTGTTCTTGGTTTTTTTCTTGTGAAAAGGATGAGCTGAGAAGTCTTCTCTCCCTCTTCTTCTCAAGTTCAGACTTAGCGGACCATGTCATGTCCTTCCTCTAGACTCAAGTCAGAAAAAAACATGCACCTCCACACAATTCTCTTAGTCTTCCCTTCATGTTGATCAAAACGAGCAGAGTCAGGCGAGAAGGATTCCCCTTAGGACGTTCAAGGCGCCTGGGTTGGGCCCTTTTCGGCCGGCCTTGTCTCAAAACAAATGATCAGTCACACCTCCCTTGTACTCTGTCACCACCGAGACACTTTTTTCTCTTATCCTTCCTTCCTTCTACATCATCATGATCATCATCCCTCTCCATCCACCTATCTTTTTTCTTAGCGTTCATGATGAGCATTAACGTGTGTGTGTGTATTATAGCGGTCTTGCACTCATTGAAAAAAATCTGCCCGACTGCTTACGTAAATACTGGGAATGCCGACGCTGACTTCAATTTTCTGCTGCTTGGAGATCGTTCCTTGTTAAAAATGAAAAAGTGCAGAAAAAAGTTTTTATTAACATGACTTGCTCTCTCCCTCGAGTCCAACTTCAACTTCCTTTTCGCCACAATGATGTAAAAGTTTGATTCATCATCGTCCTCGTCATCATCAACGCCAGCAAAACTACCTTTCAGATGTAACTCTTTTTTACGCTTTAAAGCTAGATGAGTACGGATGGACGGGTGGCTGGATTTGAACGAATGAGTCTGGATTTTACAGGTGGAAAAAACTTGTCTACTCGTTGCTGTAATAATAAATGCGTCTTTTGATGATGTATCTCTAAAAACATACACTCACAACAAAACGGACATGGACCCTCTTAGCCATGCGTAATGTGTACTTTAAAAAGTATTATTTCACCCATGATGAGACATGTAAACCATTAAGAATGAGAGTGACTGACTGAGCTGTGAGTAAGTATCCATTCGTCTTGTGTCGGGCTCATCAGCAGCAATGCTGTACGAGTGAGTTTGCAATTGTATTGACGACAAAGTAATAAAAATAAAAGGGGTAAAAAGAGGTATGGACACATCGCACAACTATATTGTTTACCTGCGGCAGCCAGACACATTTATGCCAGATTGCATACTTACGTACATATATTTATTACTGTGTAAACATTACTGCTTCTCTTTCCACTTTTGCTTTTGTAATGGAAAAAGTGAATGAATTTTTTAGTCCTACAAGGCTTAATCCTATGCTGTTAAAAAAACACACAAATATACTTTCATCGTTGTATTGTGTGAAAAGAAAAACTAGAAAAGCACAGACTCCAGAATTTATTGAGTCACAACAATCATTACTTTATTGTGCTCGAATGATGCAGTGATGTTGGTGCCGACGACTCAAGCGTAAAGTAATGTGAAGGTTGGAAAGGAGTCAAAAGAAAGCGGACTTTTTAAAGCAATTAGTTTGTCATTTGTAACAATTAAGCATGGTTAATTGATTTCATTGATGATCGTCTCACTAATAGATGTTAACAGTCTGCGAGCACTCATCGTTTGTCTCCATCTAGACTCAAAGCCCTGGAATGTACATCGATACGCATAAGTATTTGTATTGCAAAACGTAGTTTGCAATCACAAGTAGTAGTAAATGCATGCGGGATTTTAAGATCATCATCATTATCCATATTGGCATTACGCAGGTTGTTCTGTGTTACAACGGAAAAACAGGTACAATATTTTTATCAAAGGAAGTTATGATGATTGTAAGGGAAGCAGGTAACCCGCCCAGGCGCCGTTTAAAACCCATTCCTCTAGGGCTTTTATGACCCTTCTAATGAAGCTGTGAAGGAGTGTATGTACATTATTATGTAATATACTGTAAACTTGGTATACATCAATACAGCTTACATTACAGAAAAATAGAGAATTGAGCTGCAGTACTTGTAAAATTATTATATGGTTTCCGCTTGATGCTTCTTTTTTATTCATCATCCTCAACACCACCGACAAGCTATCGTCATCATAATTTTTCCAGCTGTTAATGTTCTTTAGAACAAATGTTAATGTTCACTTGAGATATTGTAGTGCACAAAAAATATGACTGCAAAAAATAAGTGCGCGATACCAAAGGAAACAAAGTGAAACTTTTTTGCATTGCATCTAGCTATGACTCCCTCTTTACTTTAATGTTTTGTTTCTACATTTTTATTTTGACGACATACAAACACTGACGTCTACGTTTATAGTTTATACCATATATACATAATAATAAATGTGTATGAATTGTAGCTTTATGATGGGCAGTTTTTGTACTTTTTATTTTCTGAATGTGGTAAAGTGGTAAAAAATAAAATGCTTGCATTTGTCATTCAGAATTCATTGTGAAGGTTGTTTGCATAATTGAAACTGAAACCGAGACTACTTTTAAGAAAAAGCTAGAATCTAGACAGATAATCTAAAATATTTTACTTTGCAACAAGTTTATTACCTCCTAACCTCCTCTTCTTTATTCAAACTTAACAAATAAAATGTTAGTTTTTCTTTGGTAATAAAATATTTAATTTTTTTCATGATAATACACCTATTTGTACACGACCTTTAAAGCCATAATAACAATAATCATACGTATGCACATTTAGAGTCACACAGACACATTTTAAACCGCATATCAATAAATTGGATCAAAATTTTCATTGCCAATTTTTCAATGAATGCTTGTGTAACATGTCATTTACAAAATGATACATCATTAGACACAGCTAATCTATCCATTCACATCAGACAATTTGATAATCTTTTCTCATCCCCTATAAATATACATGTTCACAAATCAAGCAATTAATAATGTCAGTTTATCCAGGGAAGATGTTTGACGATTCCGTATTATGCGCAAAACTTATACATGTAACATATTTATGGCGTTAAAAAAGCAATAACATTTTTATACTGACCACTAAACGCGTCAACCCTCAACTCGCCTTCGATATTTTGATTATTTTACGTTTATTTAATGCAACAAATAGCATATGTATTCATTTTGTTTACATTTTATCTTCATCATAATTATCATTAACATTTTATTATGATTTCTAACTAAATATCCTGTTTTTTCTGAAGAACTGAAGAAGACATTACTTGTGATACACTGCTCGCGATATAATAATTTATTTTGAAGTTTACAAAACAGTTCATCAATCTGTAGCGCTAACACTATTTACTTTCTTATGAGCATACTTCAGAGAGCTTATAATATGCGTCCTTGTATTGTATGCGATTGCACCTTATAATCATAAAAAACTCAAAATACAACATTAATAGCAATAATAGCCGGTAAACATACATTTATATGAGCACCCACATAATATAACTGACTATCATCATTATTATCAGCTTCTTCATCCTCATCATCATCATCGTCTGCTTGATGCGCAAACCACCAGAGTTTATTATTAAGCACAGCGGCACCAACAGCAGGGGAGCTTTTTCAATTGGGATAATAATGAGCGCTTTTTTATAATACCAGCGTATTATTTACGTTTCTACAAGAGTGTACAAAATGCCGATAGAAATCTTATAAAAAACAGATTATTAAACAACATTGCCAACAAAAAAAATTGTACTAAATAAAATTGTAATAATAAATATTACTGTCTAGCAAAAAACTGCAATGTTGTGCTCTACACAAGCACACGGTGAAAAGGTATATGAGCAAATACACAAAAATCCGTTGTGCTCAGTGAACATAATATTTTATCGTTGTACAACGAAACGTTTAGTATTAATAACGCATAAAAGTTTATTTACAGGTAATCGCGCACAGACGGCAGACACAGCATAAAAAAGAAGAGCGTCAAGCAATAAGCCATCTCTCTCTCACAGTAGCTCATCATATCGTAGTAATCTACTTAATTCACTCGTGTGCATTTTTTCCTTTTAGATTTTCATATCGCGCAGTTTTCTTATGAACTTAATAATTTTTATCTTTCATTTTCGTCTTCGCGTGTGTTATTTGGGATGTGTTTGCATTTCTGGCTACTACCGCTGGTTAGGTTTGTGTTCACGCATAGTGCGTCCCAATGCCGTATTAATCCATCATCAGTCGCTCCCAAGACGAATAAAAAAATTGAATGCTACAAAAAAGTGAAGTTCAAAGCAAAGGTAAAGGCGTGTGTGCATACAAAAGGGCTTGAGTAACCGCTGTACTGCAAAAAAAAAGAAAATCAGCCTTGCCAGTTTCCTCTCACACTCACTCAAGAAAAAATTCACTCAAGTTCTTTTTTGACTTTTGACTGGGATTTCCTCTCGCGTCTTGTTCTCTGCCTATATATATGCCCGTCTGTCCATTTTCTTTCACAAATATAATATGTATTGTGAACAACTTCCAAAATGGTAAAACATTTCCATAAGAAACATTCAGTACGATTATCTTTCAAATGCTTAGTAAGTCAACTGTGTCTTCTTCAACAGTGAGGGCAAAATTAGAATGTGTTTTTCTCTTTTAGCAAAAAAGATTCTGTGATTTTTGCTTGATGCAATTTTACAGTCTGTTTGTGAAAATGTACTAAAAAACTTTTAAATTCACAAGACGAAGAAAAAATAATAATTTACCAGTTTTCTTGCTCAGAAATGGCAAAAGTCTGAAAAACTTTTAAAAACTACGTTTGTGGCTATATTTGACTATTGTTGGCAAAATAATCTTTTTTTTGATACACCTTACGTTTTTATCAATGACCCTGCAGCAAGAAAAAAATTGTGTAAACGCAAATACTAGGTAGCAAGATTAAGAAATCGAAAAAGGAACAAATCATTTTGTAAAAGCTTTTTTCTTGTATACACTTGCTCTAAACTGCAACAACCAAGAAAAAAATTGTGAAACTTTTAGATGATCTTAAAGTTTATATAAGAAAACACACACGTGTTCCATATATATAAGCACATTTATATATATAACTGCACACAACTAACTATCAAATAATAACGCAATTTTCCTTTGAAATGCAGCATGAAATTCCCCCTTTGAAAAAAGATGACCCAAATATCCTTTAAACCCTCGTTGTCTTCTGAGCATCATCAGAAGCACAGAGTCGTTCATTCGTCCGTCCGACTACAAATTGCTAATTTGCCTCTGGTCTGTGAGTTCTGAAACGGGAATTCTCACGAGTAGTGCCAACACTTGCATGCTACGCTACAAAAAAGAATACCAAGTTATACTTTTAAACATTTAAATAATAATTAAGCAAACTCAAAGGCTTACTACCACAATGCAGTAGGTAATATGAACTCTCGTAGAACAATATGGAAAAAAGAAAACGACCATGTCTTCGATGTTCGAATGTTATGCTATTAGTACTCACTTTTTAAAAGTTTGCTATTGTACCTACGTCATCTTTCCATTTTTTATATCGTCTCATTGGTACGGCTTTAGGTATGTTAGCAAAGAGTATCTTCCTAGTAGTTAAAAGTGGGTATTTAGTAGTCAACAAGTCATCATTAGCAGACAACAATAATTTTAACCGTATACAGCTCGTGTTATTTTTGCGTGGTGGTAGTAGATCAGTTTATGAATATGCTTGCCTGAGAGAATAAAAAACAGCAATAAAAGTATCATATATCTTTATTTTCTGCAATAAAATTCACATTAAATTAAATATATGAGGTATTAGCTGCCAATAATCGTTTAGGATTTTTAAAACCATTGCATTGTTCATGGTGAGGAGGAAGAGAGTTATCGTGTGCCATGTGATGGCGTTTTGCCTTTGTAAAAATGAATAAAAAATCGGTAAAATAATATTATAAACTTGCAACGTACATTTTTACAATGCACATCAATGTCTCAATCATAGAGCCACTACTGCAACAAATATTAATTTGTAAATCATTGGTTCAACAATAATGGTACCTACTTGCTGTGAAAAGGCAGTTATTTATAGTATAAATGCGTGTCGCGTAAGGTTATAAAAATGGTAAACAAACGTCGGAAGAGGTGTTCTTACCTTGGCAGCTTCCCAGTTTCCCTACGAATGGAGCCACTAACAATCAAGAATAAGTTACAAACAATAAAAAATGAATGCAGATGCGATGATGATGATTAAAATTCTTAGCAATTTGTCGTTCTTCGTAAAAGTCAACTTTACTCATGTTGTGAAGACAAAACACATAACTCACTCATTCTTGATGATGTTGAAGACGTTGCATTATTTTTATATTTTACTTGATTAGTGCCACATTTTGCTGCAGAATTTCAACGAGATGCGAATGATTGATAAGTTTCTGAACGATTCTAGTGCAGTCAAGCCTTCCACATCAAACAGTCGCCTCGGATGAGAAAGTATATATATACTCGGGAAAATAATGAGGAATTGCCTTTTCCCTGTAAAAACCACTTGCATAGTTGCACATACCACTTTGCTTGCATAAAAAATTGCCAAGGTCTAGTCACGTTATGCTAGTGATCATGATCATCTGCCGTTCTTGTTTGAGTTAAGTAGTGGCGCCTGTGCTGGTCGGGAGTAAGGATGAAATGATATGATAGGAGGTTACAAATATGGTGTTAGAAGGAAATAGCATTTTACGTTTTCTGCACTTTTCTGTGTGAAGTTGGTGGCATTCTTAATGTACTAGTAGAAAAGAAAAATCCACCTTTTTTAAAGAAAACTTTGCTTTCTCGCATAGTTTGAGTGGTACTTCCTCTTTTGCTTGTTCATTTTCTTGCATATTTCTACTGGTTAGCATAATGATAAATGACGTATTATTTACAGTAAAATAGAGCAGTACTAATAATAATGGTGTAGTGCTGGTGCAGTAAGATGTACCAAATAAATGTAACAGGTTATTCATTATGTCTTACATTGCCCTGATGATTTTTTCATAGTTCGTAAGATTTTAAGGAAAAACACTATAATAATGTTTAGCGTTGTTAAAAAGTTGATAATGACGTTAATAGCACATTTACTCCTTCTTTATAGCGTGGTGGTTTTGATACTCCTCGGTAAAAGGAAGAGAATTTACTCGGCTAAACTCAATTTTTTCAACCGGCCGCACTTGACTGAGCTTCGAACCTAGTGACCACAGAAAATAAGGAAAAAGTGTAGAATGCAAAGCCGTAGTACACGAAAAATGTGTTCATTGTGGGCTTTTTCATTCGTTAATACATGTATGTATATGGGCAATGCGAAAATGAAAGAAAAAGCACATGGCTAATTTTACGTGCTAAAATAAGTAATTAAACTCTGGTATTTTTATTTGTTAAATTTATTAATCTGGTCCGAAGTATAACTGGAAAAAGATTCCTATGCAAATATTTAAGGAAAATATTCAGTTTTGCTTCTCCTCGGCTGACTCTAAATATTATTTATAATGTCGGCGCACCTTTTTGTCTCAATAATCTTTTCCCTCTCTCGTTGCTTTACGTCATATCTCTTCTTCATCTTCGTCGGCAACATTGTGTTCGCCATTTTATCTAATGGTTTTCACATAAAACTCTTGTGTGATCCTTTTTATGTATGTTTCTAAATGTGTACTAATTACAATGCATGATAATGTTCATTTTAAACTTTGATGTATGACTCTTTTATAGCTTCATTTTCTCTTTGCTCTCTATACAAAGTTTTCGTTTTTTGTTATTTTATCTTCTTCTGAAGTCATATTTCTGCCAATAACGCTTTCCATTGTTAGGTTTTCTGCATTATCATTTGCAAACCGAGAAGCACATATAAGTAGGTAGGTATAAAAAATGGGACCTGAAGTCATAAAATGCCAAAAAGGATATGAAAGAACAATTGTGTATTTCACATTCCATTATTCCTTTACTCTTCTCTGTGAAACATCTTCCCCCACACAGACAGATAGGGCAAAGCCAATCGCCACCGTGCCGCATAAAGTACATGAAATTTTCCCTCTCGTTACAAATCAAACTTTAAGTAAAAATAAAACCATACATCTATATCCATAATTCGTTCACATAAGAAAAGTGTATCATCTTTACTTTGCATTTTAGTATTACAATGTATCAAACATGTACACAAGTACGCAGTAATCTTACTAAAGTATTATTTCAGAAGAGCAAAGTTTTATTTTTGAACTGTCCATATCAGCAACGAGACCATCCACAACCACCAGCCTTTCCTCATTACTATTTACTACCCATTTTTCACTTTATAAAAGAGAGAAACTTTATATGCACTAGCATTACTTTCTGGATTATCTTGCTCTCTTGTCAAATAATAACATAATTATAAATGAAATATTGCAATTTTGGGCTTTTGTGCCAAATTTCTTATGTACTAATGCGTTTTGCAGTCATAAACAATCTGAATAAGCTGAAAGAAGTCCCCAAGAGCAAAATACCTTCGTCTTCTTTCATTCTGCTTCAAAATGTATCTGCTTTGTATCCTAAATGTGCTCTTGATACATATTCCTTTATCAACGTATCTCTGAGCTGTTTGAAATTCAAGCATGTGAGTATGTTTCATAGTAGCACAAACCTATCACGCACCTCTCTCCGCTATGTATATATATTTTGCAATAATAAGGTCTTGTCAAGCATGCAAACTTTATTATCACAAGGAAAAATCAGTACACGGACGGTTCTTTCTTTTGATAATATGATGTGTTGGCTAACTCTTCATATTTCTTGTTTCGTGGTTCTTTATTTGGTTGGTTAAACAAGAGAAAAAACTCCGGTGCTCGAAGTTTGGTGTTGAGGTGGTGGTACTGGCGAGTTGATGTACTCAGGTGAACATGCTTCCATCCACAGTTTTCTGGCGTCTGTCCATAATAATAAGACCAACAATCATAATCACAACAATTTTTCACTCCTTTTTGTTCGTTATTATTATTATTGTTTTTTACACGCTGCTTTTTTGGAAATTCAGTAGGAAAAAATGTGTCTGTGGATTTTCACAGCAGAGTAAGTTCTTAATTCTCACACGTATTCATCCTAATCCCACCTTAGCATCATTACACAGTAGCGGACAGGCGTTTTTTATCATATGACTTGGTTCTTATTAGGCTGACTTATTTTAACCATTAAAACATAATATTTTAGTGAACACACAGATGATATGAAATCTTAAACTCACATCAGATTCTGATCACGATATCTCTGTGGCGCGTATCCACTTTTACCTACCAGCAACATCAAAATTGCCTTTGGCATAAAAATGTCCTGCATTTCATTTTGTTCTTGATTATTATTTGCTTATTGACTATTATGAGATCATTTATTATTTTGATTTGGCTACTGTGTACCCAAAAAATCCAACCTCCCAGCATAAAACATGAGAAAAAAAGCAGGCACATAATCAGTAGCAAAGACGTGGTAGCTTTCTTTTCCCCATTATTATTATTAGTACATTTTAATAAATAAGTAAGTAGAACTATGTTGCATGCAGTTAGCAGCAGTATCTAGTCGCCAAGTCCGTCTGTCCGGCCGATTTAAGTCTTTTTTATCGCATCCACTAAAGCACCCATACATATATCATCATTATCATCATCACGCATTTATAATCATGTAATGAGACGGCTTCACCTCTTTTTTCCGTCTCGGAAAAACTTTTTTTTTTGTATTTTTTGCTCGTTTTTTACTCAGAGTTCCTCCTCTACTCTAGTAATTACATTGCATATATGTACATAAATGTGTTTTTATGCACAAAGTAGTAACACAGTAGCAGGCTCAAAATTAGCGTTGCACTTGGTCAAATTGTTGGTTGCCAGCCTTCTATCCAACTAACTCCATAATGCAAACACGAGGCCGGTTGCTTCACCACTACAAAAAATGTAAAAGAGTTGCTCCGCTGTTTTCTCATCTCAACGCACATTTGTTCCATGTCAATGGTTCATTAATAGATATCTTTGGTCTTCAAACACTCGAGATGGTCGCTTGCCTGGCGTCTTGGCAGTTTTATTTCCTTTTTCTTGAAGATTAGCGTGTATAATGTCCGTAGTTCTTGGGATTTAAGTGTGTGTTTTCATAAGCCCGAAACATTAAGGTTAGTTAGGCTTCTTGGCTACCTGATTTCATTTGGGATGTGGTCAACTTGTCTATTTATCAAATTTATGGGGCAAATATATATCTGTTTGATATGCACTATCTCTGCACACATTTCTCTATAAATTGTGGGTTATAGCTACTACTACTACTACTGTTTGGTACTGTGTATTTTGCTCCAAGCGCTATCTTTGCTACAATTTACATTTACATATTATATGGACAATCCGTATTATTTTTACGTAAGTCGGTAAAACAAGTGGCAGTGGGTAATATGGAGCAAGTCTGCTACACTAATATTATGTGTCCTTGCCAGCTGGGTAGCATTTTTCGTAGTACAGTCAAAGGGAATTTATTAGCACCATTAGTCATGATACGTCTATAGGGTTAAGGTAAGGTAGATTTTCTTCCGAGAACCCCGATCTAGCTTAATGAGCAGTCTTAGTATGTAAGCAGCAGAAGAGCCAAATATTATGATATAACAGGGAAAGTATAACAATGAAAATGGGCGGAAAATAAAATACGTGAATTTCTGAATTTCCTAATTCTTCCTGAAGGCATTTTTGGTTAGGAGGATTTTCTGGTTGTGTGTGAGTAAGGCAACTGCATACATCAGGCACTTTATGCCTTGGAGGAATTCAATTCAGTAGCCATACAATAATCCCGTGGCGAGGAGGATAACCTAACCGATAATTATTGTTTTAAAATAAAAGTATGTATTTTGGTAAATAAACCGAGCATATTAGTAAGATCCCAGGTTGAAATGGTTTACTCCAAGTTCTAGGTAAGCAAGAACAAGTAAGCAAATGTAACTTGTCCTCCTTTGGTGATAAATGTATTATTCGGAAGAGAGGATGCCTACAATGAACTAAATTGAGGGACTCAAGTTGAATATATGACAATCAAGCTTCCTTCTTTAATATTATATGAGCTTTGCTAAACAACATTACATTATTATACAAAAAGCACATGTATGTACACATGAATAACATTTCATCATTATTTTTTTTACAAAGAACGGCTACAACGGGTCAACCAGTAAAACTGACAAAAGGTAGGACGAAATAGCTTTGCATAGCACGAGAAGCACACAAAAGGAGTTTTTTCTGGTGAGGATGATAATAGTTTTAGCCACTATGACTCAGTGACTGCGTAAACGGAAAAAATTACCGACTCCTGTGAGCTGACCAGAAAAAAATTCCGTTTTTCTGCTGAATAATAATAATCATAATGATAGATTTTGGAGAAAAAATACGATTTTGTGGTTGGGTATTGTCGAGCCCTTCAAACACAACTTCGACTCTAGTACTATGCTTACAATAATAATGAAACGGTTTGGAAGGTTTTGGTTTACGTTGTTTGCACAGTTGTTGTTGAACGAGAATATATATGTGAGGATAATATAATATTCATAAAGATAGAGCTTTTCATGCATGCTAAAAACGCACTATACTTTGAGTAGTTGGAAGTGGTTGTAACAAACGTTATATACATTTGTAAATGTGCATATCAGAAAGCGTACATGTAGGTAAAAAAGGAGTTCACAAAATAAGCGAAAATTATATAGTTCCCGTCCATCATACTGCTTTAACTCGGTCGCTGCCACATATTCATACATTTTCTTCCCCGAATATGATAAGGTACAGCACAAGCAAACACATTATGCATGCATAGAGGGAAGACAAGAGAGGCGCATATTTTGTGCAATACTTGAAAATATTTCAAGTTAAACGTTCATTACTACATGCTCACCTTTTTTTATTACGGCAAATGTAGCAAAAATATGACTGGCCAGAAAGAACAACTGCTTGTACTACTGCTGAAACTACAAAAACCACCACTTATTTGAATAAGCGAAGCGCTATGACGCTTAACGCAATGCAATGTAACAAATATAACCGTGTGTGGGGCATGTTTTGAGTTGTTTTGGTTGGCTAGTTCTACGTAATATGGCGATAACAGGTATAACATGAAAAAACTGGGAATGTGTCCCCTTTTGTCAACTTTGTCCGATAATGATGATGATTATTATTTGACGCTGGTGGTTGGTGGAGCTTGGACTCTTGTCATGAGGAAAACTTGGTTGTACTGTTGGCGTTTTTGTTGGTTTTATGCCTTCTGTGGTTTTGTTTGCTATTGCTGATGTATTCAGTCTATACATTTATTTCTAAAGGATGTTTTCATTTTTGTACTAAAATAGCCAAGTATTTGTGTGGATTATGCATGAATGCTATGGTTTATTCATTATTCGTCAAAAGCGAAAAAAATGTATTTTATTTTTTAAACTGGAATTCTATTTACAAAGCATTTTTATATATCAATTGGCGTATATTGTGGTAAAATTGAGATTTGGATTTTTCAGTCAGATCTTACCAATGTCAGAAAGCTAGCCTGGTTTCAGGTATGATGGATTACTCACACCACCGCAACAATTTCACTGGCTCACACCATGCTCCATGCAAACACGATTACTTATATGAACGTGTGTTAAGCTTTCACCTTGAAACGAGTGATCTAGAAATAAAAAATCATAGTATGAATATGCACTATTTTATTTTTTTTAAAGTAATTCAGTAGGTCTCTCAATGGCTACGTTTGCCATTCCATCCATGTAGTAGAGGTGCAGTAGTGCAATTTCTGTTTGCTCACTCAGTTCCGGAGGAATTAATTGTAACCTGTAGAGGCTCCAATAGTCGTTTACCAAGTTTATGCCCATGAAATCGTCGTTTGTGATGACATCAAATTTCTGTATTTGCTTTTTTCTTTTCAAAACATTATTATGTTGAATGCAATTACGTTTTACACGACATTTACCCTGTATATATCATGCAACAAAATGCAAAAATTGCTTCAAGCACAAAACGCTCAATTCTGTACAATGACCTGCGTAAAACCTACAATAAATTTTGCATGCATCCAGTATAAATAACAGAATTGATGGTAAGGTGATGATAAAACGAGTTAAAAGGTGCAATTACAAATTTGCAGCAAAATGTAGGAACAAACAAAACCAAACAACTCACCTGACCCTACCAGAAAAGGTAGTGCTAAAAACGATATCATAATGGAGCCCTTGCGGCGTTGGAAGTATTTAGCAAGGTTGTGCTATTAGTAGTTTACTACATTGTCATTTTGGTGCGGGCATAACTTGCATGAATGGATAATAGATGTAAAAGAGTAGTAAAGGAAATAATATATGCATTTAAATTACTATGTTGTTAGTTAGACACACACGCATTTTGTACTGTCGACATTGCCATATCTATATTTACCCAAATGTTTTGTGTGCGTGTATTATTATATGATTACGGATTTTAACACTTTTAAAACAATAACAAACCCACTAAATTCCTTTGTTTTCTGTTTTTTCTCTCTTCAGGTAAAGATTTGGTTCCAGAACCGGCGTAGCAAGTACAAGAAACTGATGAAAGCAGCCCAAGCACAAGCCCCAGGTTAGTTCTTGCTTCCATTTACTTCATCAGGTTACCAAAATTAATTTCAGTGTAATGATGCAAATTAAAATTACATGCAAAGGTCAAGAGTTCCCATGAATATTTCGTAAGACATACGAACTGTTTATTAACAAAGATGGCAATAACGAAACATAATAACTAAAATCGGAATTACGGCAAAGAGTAAAAAAATTTACGGTATGGTGCCCGTAAACGAAATACCAAAAAGGCATGGGGTTTTACAACCCCACAAAAAATACATACATACAGGATTGTAACAATACAACCTCAATTTCTATAATACGTGTTCAAACAACCCCTTCCGCTTCCCAAATAACGAACCTCCCCGTCCTGGTACATATATTCCTCCACCAAGTTTCTCTCTCTGTTCTTCCTGGGAAAGGCATGTGGTAGTATGTCCACAACCGAGATGCGTTGCTGTCCAGGATGCAAACCGCGTTCCGTGACGTGTGCAAACCAGTCTCTTAAAATTTGTTCAGGATCCTCTCTAGCAGCTATAACACGTACGATTTCAGCCCGTTTGTGGCCAATGGTAGGGAACCGGACCGTGTCTTTCAAGACGCTGTGGGACTTGGCAGGGTTCGAAAGGTGATGCGCACAGCGACGGTGCAATGGCTGGGAGCTTTCACCGAAGTAACACGTGAAACTATCCTCCTGCTCACACTGTAGACAGGTTCCCACATACACAATATTCGCTGTCTGACAGTTGGCTCGCTTTGTGAGATGCAGGTGTTGCTGAGGGCCAAGGTCTACGGTTGGAGTTCTTCCCACGAAGTTGCATAAATTACATTGGCGATAACAGCAAGGAAAAGTCCCAGGGCCTAACCACCCTAACATGGCATTGTGGTTAATGTCATTCACCAAGCCTGCAAATAAACAATAGAAAAGTATACATGTATCATTTATTGGTAATTACGACGATAAAGCACGTATATGTACTGTGAATGATTTTTCAAATGGATGAAAAAAAGCTTACCGTAAACGCTATTCTCCCAGTTGGTCCGCATGTTGCTGGCTACTCCATAAGGTTGCCCGTGAAAGGGGGTATCCCGATCCAGTTTGACAATGGTCAGGGTGCCACCAAGAATATACGTGAGACGAATTTTCTTCAAATCCAAATTGCGTATTAATCGAAGATATCCCCTGCTTCTCCCAGACTCCTTGGCGTTCCATAAAGTGGTCATCTCGATCTCGTTTGAAGTCATGAACTCCCACAGTCGTGTCTTCAATTCATCGCTGACATTGCTTCTCGGGTCCAGAAAATTTTCCATTTCGGCAACGGCAGGACAAAATCTTGCATTTGGCATGTCTTCAGGAGGGATGTAGGGGTTCCCCGTGCTGCAATTCCATTCCCATAACGCACCGAAGTCAATGTTGTTAGCCATGGCTCCAACTTTACACAATCACACTCCGTCAAAAGTTCAACGGTCTCGAGTGTATTAAATGATTTCTCGGTGGTCTGATCTCTAACAGGATCATAATCACTCTCTGAAAAGTGAGGAGTGAGAAGCTGCTATTTATACTCCTCCAGTGATACCAACATAATTAAGAAACTCGAGCTTCCATTTTCCACTGGGAGTTATCAAATCGTTTAACAAAGCATAAAACACGAAACTAATTTTCGATATTATATGCAAAATCAGAGCAACCGGAAGTGACCAGAAATTGGAGTAAAGGGCTTTCCATAATGCGTAAACTAATACTTTTAAGCAAATGAAAGAATGATGAGTTTGCATATTTTCTTAGATTCATTACTTAAGCATCAAATCCTGAAAAAATTCATTCCGACTTCACCCAAACTATGCTAGATTAAACAAAATACTTTCTTTCCAACATTTCACGAATATTAACATTGTACAAAGTCCATTCGTCTAATTTTATGAACATGACGCAAACTAAAAGCATACATTGTACCACTTCTTGACTCTCTTTGTCTTGATTTGGGTATTAAATATTATGTTATGGTCGTACTAATGTTGTTATATAATGTGTTATGTGTATACGCAAATGTTTTCGCAATCATGTCCAAACATGTCAATCGTTTGGATCCAAAGTCTAAATAACTAATTCGTGGTAACATCTTGGTAGTTTTTAATTTGGTTTTATTTTGCATTTCATTGCCGAGGTGTAAAATTTCCATACATGTTGATATGCGTATTTTAATTCGAAATTCAATTTTTACTGCTCCAATTCCAGGAGGTTCCACTCAACCGCCCAGCCAGCAACAAGAAAATTCGAATGAGACAATGAGCCCACAACCACCTGACTCATTCCCATCTCAGCCTGGTGACCTCAGTCCTCCTCCTAATGCCAACAACCAGTCTCAGGTCAGTCAGTCAAAAAAATACGATAAAAACCCAAACTTTTTCCTTCCTAGTAAAAGTACATGATATGCAAACGAAAATATTGTTTTAATGGGATGATGTTCCCAGGCTAGGATATTACTTGTCATCATCATATCACGTCTTGTCTTAAAACACGAGATATTATGAGGAGTCAGTCAGTCAGGTGCTTTCCCGAGATATGATGCACGCATGCATCAGCCAGAGAAACAATAATATATCATGCATGATCATCATCATCACACCACTATACTTTCATGCAACCCATAAGCCAAAAAGTATATGAATTCACAAGAATTTGATTTTGTGTCAAGTCAGATTTGTAGAAAGAGGTGCGAGCGCAGAATAATAAGGAAAAGAGTTCCTCGTTTCTAGCTTACTTTACTTTTTGAACTGTAGCCCATTCAATGTTTCCTATCATGAAATATTTATTTTTAAAATATGGATTTTTTGTGTTTTTATCCTTTGATTTCTACTCAGCATAATATTGATATTTAAATATTGCTTTAGTCATCAACACATCGTATCAAACTACATGCCTCTCTCAGAGAAATCCCGAGTATAAGCATGATGATGGTCGTTGTCGTCGTCGTTGCCATAATATCATGAATGAGCAGTTGCATGCACTCTCTCTCGCAGGCACACACACACGCATGTTCTATGCATTGCATGCAAGTATGCATGTAAACTGGGAATATTTTACTACACAGAGAGTTATAATCGCTTCAAGGGAAAACAGTCTTATATGTTGCAATTTGGTAGTAGTAAAGTAGCTGCGTGGTGGTGTGTGGCTTGGTGGTAGTAGTGGTGGTGGCTGCATAAAAAACCTTGTCTTTTCGTGCCAAGTACTGCCATCAGTTCACTTCTCAGGCAAAAAGGCCAGGTAGCTTGAGAGAACTCAACACACACCACACTTTATACCAACGACAATTTACCATAATAATATAACTTTTATCGAAAGTCCAGTCAGCGTATATCACCACATTATCATAAAAGAACAATCGAAAAATCTAACCGAGTTAGTTGATTTTTACAAGCCAACACGAGACTCGGAAACTCAAGTCTGTAGAACATAGTACATGCATATTATAAGTAGTTCAATATCAAGTAACCCCAGTAGTTGATTTTATCCACGTAATATGCCACAATAGAAAAATACGTTTCTCACTCAGATGCCAATCCATTGTTTCATGAGTTGGCAGCGTCTTGCTTGACTTTCTTTTGAAAAATATCAAAATCGTCTGCATGCAGGGCCATACCTTGTCATATTCATTCGAATACATTTTCTGTTCACCGACTAGCTGTCGACATGTTTCCGGGATTCCCAGAAAAGTAGAGAGTCGCGTTCGTAGTTTTTCTCTCTTTGCGACTTTCAGTGCCTTTTGAAATTGTAATGTTTTTGCAATACAAGTACATTGTACAATGGCACACGGTACTGGTAAGCTAATGCGCTGAAACAATGTACGAATTCACCAGTAAAGACGACAGACGCCAAACGAACAACAACCAATGTTGGGATGAACCGGCTACCAAAAAAATATAGTCGTGTGATGTTGGTAGAAGGTTGTGCAGTTGCAGGTCAACGTTGAACAACTATCTCATCGTAATGATTTGGTCAAAAAGAAAAATCAACTATTGGGATTGGGAAACAAGTCTCTTGCTGATGATGATGACTTGACTAACGAATGAAGTGATGCAGACATATTTTTTATTTACTGAAAAAATCCTTTTCGCAATAATTTTGTTTGGTGGAGTTCATCAGTCGAGGCGAATGCCGTGTGTCGCCACTATTGCTAAAATATATTCTCATGGTCGGTCACTCTCATAATCACATTGGTCACCGCACGGAAAGGTTTTCTCTTGCCATTGAATTGGAAAACCAACATACTTGCCATGATGGGGCTTCTGCTTATTGTTGATTATCATCAGTATTGGCATCACTAAAATGCTCCAACTTGGACCATTCAACTTGTTGTTCCAAAATGTTGATTAGCTTTTATTTGGAATTGTGTGACTTGGCTTCACAACATGCCACGATACACGCTTTCCAGCTAATTTCTCTTTTTCTTTGTACTTTCATTCAAAATGACTAAATTCATTTGCAACGGCTAGCGTCATTTAACTGGCCACTTTGATTCTTCTAATGAACGAATTTAAAGAAAATGAAATTACTTTGAGGTTTTTGACTTGCATGTGCGTATATTTTGCCCACTTACAATTGACATTATGGCTGGTTCCTAGCTTCGGGCGCCAGTTGTTTTGCACAAAAATCGCATAAATCCTCTAGTCTCATTTTTGTATTTTCGTTGGGATTTTGACACGAGAGCGAAAATATATCTTCACATTTGCTTTAAATAGTGCTAGTTGGAATGGTCGGTCTGCAAACCTTATGGGTGCACATATGCTTCATGTATATTGATATCGATCTGTCTTTGAAAAAATGTTAAATAGCTGGCTAGATACTGTCGTTTTATTTTCGAGAAAATACAGCAAGCAATTCGCCACAAGGTGGGAGTCCTTAAAATGGTAAATATGTATTAAATGTACTCATGCATTTATTATGAATATAGCATTTCGCCTGGAAAAATGTTTTATATGAGAAACCGACACTAATCGTCCATTGTCAACACAGCATTGGGACTGCTAAAGCAAGACATTTGATATTTAATGCAGAGTGTAAACTTAATGGATTCCGTTCGTTTACTTACCGCCTATTTTATTCATTTTCCTTTTGCTCTGCTTTTTCCTCCTTCCTCGACAGCAAACAGCCAGGGAACATTTTCATGGGAGTATCATATTAGCCTTACTTCTTTATTCGGTTTGCTTTTTGAAACTAGTGGTACAACAGCTGCAAAATTCAGGTGTTGTTGCCGTGTAGCATGGTTTCGAGGTTTTTTTCTCTTCATTCCTATATGCGGCTGTGGTTGCTGGTTTATCGCGATTGTACCACTGCCACCACCACGACCAAAATATCGTACGTGTGGTTGCAGGCTTTTTTCCCTGTTAGATTTCGGAGAAATCGTACTGATGCTGATGGTGGTGGTAATGGTGGCGTGAGTTTGAGACACGAACGAAAAACGGACGGCGCGGCGGACGGAAGAAAAATACTCCGAGATAACACAAAACACAAGAACCTTGTGGAAACTTTGAATATATATGTATGCATTTTCTGTTGTACAATGTACCATTTTGTGCATATAATTTCTGCATGCAACGTGATACATTGAACTATAATTTCAAGAAGAAAAGTATATAAATTTTATGTTATATAAAACTGAATCCATGGTCCGTATCACACAAAACACAAAAGAGGCTTAAATGTTTGCGGGCGATTGCAACAGAAAAAGAAACAAGGCTATGTGTTCTAATCCATTAAATCCAGCCATGGCCATGGTACTGTAAGGATAATACGCGGACTTGTAGTCTGTATTTTTGTTGCTGATCTTGGTGTGTGTTTTGATTGTTGTAATTATTGTTTTGGTACATTAGGAAATCTTCCTTTCAATGCCCTTGTTCATTTTAGCATTTATGCAGATACATAGCCGCAAGTCATTTCAAAGTTAAGGAAAAAATGCTCCGTATATATACAACTTGATGCATGATTTTTTTATCTGACTTTTGCCACACATTCAAATATGATTTGATATGAGGTATGGCATGATGTAATGCATGTGGTAGTTGTAGTAGTAGCCATTAGTATGGTGCAATGAGAACAAACTTTAGCCTCTGGTAAAAATAGTAAAATAGCCAGAAGCCAAAATAATCTGTTAAGAAAAAGAGAGAGAACGTTATGGACAAGGGTAAAAGGGATAGATGGACGGAACTGGATTTTATTCATGATCGGGGAGGATATCCATGTCCATACATTCATAAACGGCAAAAAATAATAATATTATGATGTCATGCTCGTGTAATACATGAATATATAGAGATGTAAAAAATGTATTCATGCAGATTGAGAAAAGTGATGGTGGTGGTGTTGGTGGTTTGGTTTTGACTGACTTAGCAAAAACTTCATTTTTGCTTCCAAGTTTTTCCCGGAGGCAACAAATAATATGCAACAATGCTGTTGCAACACAACATCATTGTATTTTGTGATGATGATAAGCAAAAGGCATATGGAAAATGCTGACGATGAAAGAAAATAAAAAATATGAAAAAATGAAGAAAAAGAGGAGTTACCGGGAGACTGGTTTCTTGGCTCCGTTTTCTTTCTCGCGTCTGTCTCTCTGGTCGAATCATCGTATTGCAGAAGCAGCAGCGGTGGTTTTCTTGTAGTATAAAGTACCTACGTACTATTTATCTACTCTACCTGTCTATGTGTGTGAATATACATTCCACACGCTTTTTAGAGAGATTGATTTAAGTTTTTTGTTCTGGTTGAGGGCATTGCGAGAAGCCAACTATGAGAATATAGTGGAAAAGAAAAAGGAAAAATACGAAGTGTGGATATTATTTATTTCTCACACGATGACGATCGACAGAAATAATGGACATAATATATTTTGCAGTTTTTTTCTTTCTCGTAGTTTTTTGACGGATGTACATGTGTTTTCCTACAATAAAAATATTAAAAATGTGTGAAAGCATGGAATATGATATTATTCTTTAAATTAAAAACACGTTGCTCAAAGGTATGTATGGGCATGGCCGCGGAAAATATATTTGCACAACGCATTTTAGACAATCTTTTTAATCTGTCTTGTGAATCAATTTGAGCAAGAAAGCAAGATATTAGGCAGCTGTTGTAAATGGTTTAGCAATCAGACTTTGAATGGGAGTGGTAATCCAGTTTTAGGTCAACTTGTAAAAACTTGTGTCCAAAGCCTTCTTTGTTGGTTTAGGAGAAAATGGTTCATTTTCAATTTTTAGTCGCTCCTGGTACGATTTTATGTGAATCAGAAAGCATCTATCATGCAAAAACGTTCGAAAGAAAACTTAAGTGTTTTGCATCAAAATCTAATGAGTTGATGATCTAAATTTCTATTGTCACGAAAAAGCAGACAGAGGTATAATATCGCCAAGATTTATTCAGTTTTTCGGCACTAGTAATTTGCATACTTTAGCTTCGGCGGAAACTCTGTTGAATTTTTCATCACGAACCGGCAAAAAGTTTTAAGCGAACCAAGTTTCAGAAAAGGCTTTTTGTGTAGAAGCCATCATCCATGCTTTCGCAGTATTCGCAGTTACGAAAAAAGGACATTAACATTTAAAACACGATATTTTTCAACTTTGCTGCGTTTTTCAAAACCATTAAAAAGCATCTTCATGTTGCTTCAGTGTCTTGTGTTACATCATAATCATCATCAGACTATATAAAAAGCACTTCTTTTTTCTGTCGTTTTACAAAATCTGCACGTGCACAAACACTCGGCCGTCGTGCTTAATACCAGTTTCCACTTCTAAACGTAATTAAGCATCTCAAAAATTAAGCAAAAGAGTACACATAGCAGAATTATTTGGTGAAAAAAAACCTTCCAGCATGCGTGCTATTGTTAACTTTGACGTGTTAGTACAAGTCAAGTCATTCCTGAAATTCAGAACTGTTAATTACGTTGCATATCATTATCATAACTAATAAGTAGCCATTAGTGGCGTATCGACATGAATATCATCGACACACAAGACAAAAAATCCTTTCCCCTGTCCTGTCACTTCATGTTTATTTCTCGCTTTATTCATGCAATATCATGATGAAATATACTGCTCCTCTGAGAGGGAATATTGTAGCAGCTCTTCTGCTTCATTAATATTTCCTACAAATCCCCCGTAAACTGCCTTAGCATGTAACCTGTCATGTGTTTCCTGAATAATAAATCAATTCGGTGGGGGTTGCTGGCTGTTAGCTTACCTTGCATGCTATAGTCAGTGGCTCTTCTGGTGATGATGACTCTACCTATATGACAAAACACAAAAGCAACGCAAAAACCTGTACATTGTCAACTTAATTTGCGTATTTATTTATTTACACATTGTTTCAAACATTTCTTTTCTTTTGACTCTACAGGGAGGTTGTTCGTCGCCCGTATCGCCGTGGGACGTGAAGCCACCTCAACAGCCTCAGCCACCTCAGGCACCTCCTCATCATCATCCTCCTCCGCATCCGGGTATTCCTGTTGGTCATCAACCTTACCAATATCATTGGTATCATCAAGACCACTCGTTGCTAACATAGAGTCGGGATCGTGGTTCCTAACAATTTTAAAACAGAATCATTTTATTAATATCTAGTAAACTTATTATTATTATTCATTAATTAAAATTCATAAAATGTAAATTGTACACATCATATAATGTAGCAGTTTAAAACTTACACTTAAGGTTTGTTACGTGTATAAAATATCGACAAACAATTTACATCTGTGGGCAAATCCTGAACACGTTAGTAGATATAGCATACTAGTTATAATAGTAGCAATATTCATACGTAATGCATATAACTCTTTAAATCTTAAGCACTCCTAAATTAATCGGTTACAAGTTTAATAAGGTAGCTAATTATTCCTAGGGTCATTGTTAGTATTATTACATACTTTCCAAAATGAGGCATGGTTAATGATTCCTGTGTTTTTTCTTACAACAAAAGTGTATCTACTATATCTATTATAAAAACAAAAGCTCATGGATCACCATTTTATACACAGACACACATATAAAATCTCCTTTACTATCCTAGAATACATTGCATATATAGTTTTTAATTAATTTAATTTTTTTAAACCTCAGTCAGATTTTTAGTTATTCATAATTTCTTAGAATACCTGGTAATTCTTCTAATTTTGCATTATATGCATGAACTCAAAAACGACACAAAACGGGTACTTTAAATGTTGAAAAAGTTTCTGATACAACATCCATACAAGTCTTTTGGAAGCAAAAGAAAATTACATATACATTAAATTAACTACAAAATAATATATTTTGAAATGGAATAAAATTTCTGTTACCTTTCCCCATACTACATATTTTATTATGATTATCCGGTCTTTTCGCATAAAATGTGTCCAAAGTGTTGCTGCTGTGAAAATACTTAATATAGAAAAAGTAATCATCTCATCAAGTCACTGAGCATAAAATTAGCTACAATTACAACTTGCAACAAGAATTATATGGCATACTTTTACTGTGTTTTAAAGCGTTATAAAAACTACATATATATATGAGAAGCTCTGATAACTTACACTTTTGTTTCATTTATAATATTTACACAAGCAATTAGTTTTTATTAGCGTAATTATAATTAGCAAACAGTTTACTACGATTTATTATTATTCAACAAAGATTCATTCTTGAAAGAAACACATCATTCCGTTTAAGTATTATTACGTGTTTTTATCATTATCAACTCCTCTCATTCCATTTTATAGGCAGTAATAGAGTATACTGTTGCATATATTATTATTAAAGGTAGGATTATACTTCTTACAGTTAGTCTAGCTAATTATTGATAAAACGTTATAAAACAAACTGTGTTATTAATTAAATATTAATAGTTCCATAAAACCAATTACTGCTCTGCTTGTAATAATCTTGTAAAGAAGACGATACAAAATACATAAAATTAGTGTAATATCGTTAATCGTGTGAGTAAATGTTCGGTTTGCCCCATATATCTCGTAAAGTATATACATTACATATATATAAATGCTAGTATTATTATGCTACATAGTGTAACATTAATATTATATATTTTACAACTCTGTTGATGATTGTTTTGGTATCTATTACTGTGGTGTTGTTTTGTGTGAATGGACATGATCAAAAATACTTAAGTAAATATGATTACTATTAAAACTGTAATTAATGTGATGTGCGTGGGTGTGTAATGAGATGTTTTTCCTTTATTTTACTACATATAATTACAAACAAATTTACACCCTTTCATTTTTGCCTGCTACCTTCCTTGGAGAAGATCTGCTATTTAAAGGGAGGAAAATCATAAAAAACTGAATGGGCAGTGGGCACTCGAAAAAAAGTTCGTAAGTTGCACTTGCACTACTTACTTCACTCTTACTCGTTCGCTTATGTCATTTATGTTGCATGCTTGCATTTTTCAAAAACAATTTGACGCTTAGAACGTAAACAAACAGTAAATTTCAAAGTTAATTATTATCATAATAGTGCAAATTACGACAGCGGCGGCTGTCGAACTGTCTTGTTTTGTCTGGCATCATTGCACATTTTTGTGTGTGTGTACAGGAACAAACTTTGAGCACAACAATTATCCTGCTACTACAATTTTCATATAAAATATGGATTGACGCTGATGATTAGGACGGACCAGTGAATAACCGCGAGCGCATACTAGTTAACTTTTCAACTGTTTGTAATAATAATAGTTTTTTGCAAAAATGATAGGGCATAAATCATTAAAAATATAATTATTCTTTGCAGAGTACACTTCGGTAGCGGTACCGGTAGTACATAAAGCAGTGTATATGCTCGCAAAAGTGCAAGTGGTACATTTTTTGTGTTGTTGATCGTGGTCGGGCAAGGTCATCATCATTGTTCTCATCCAATGCGGCTCCCTGTGAAAATCAAAATTTGTTTATAAACGGATAATTTAATTAGCGCAACAGTTTACGCACTTTAAAAGCACATAATTGTACACATATGTTCAAACAAATGAACTGTATAACCCTTATAAACTCTGCCAAACACGTGCAAAACACACTCATCAACATGCTGATTTATTACGCTCATCATCATCATCATAACCAAAGTGGTTGCGCTCTTTTGTGTACACTATCAATTTTGTGAATTCAAATTGTTTTAATTGGCAGGCATGCGCGAAATAATAAGCTACCATTACCGACCGCCATTTAACATTTCATTGTTTTAAGTGGCTTTTTAAAGCTTATTGGAATATCGCTGCTGGCAAAATGGTACTAGTAGTAGCAGTTTAAATACCCTGTAAACTTTGCGATATAGTAATTAACAAATTAATTAATGAATATAATTAAACATTATGATGATGATGTTGTTGATTTTTTTGCACAAAGAGAGCAAATCACCACTACAAAACAACTACACATACCTTATTAATTGTGCGTATGAAAATTAAAATGTACGGGCTATTATGGTTGCATTGAAAGTATATAGGGGATTGGAGATAGGCGCATGGTATGGAATTACGAGCCATTCAAAAGCAGCAAAAATTACATTTTATTTGCCTGTACGATGATAATAACTATCAGGATTGCCAGTTTTTTGCGATTTACGACCGTATTATTATAGCAAACGTGTTGGAAAGAATGTAGAGTAACAAGAGTAATTGCTATGATAAAAGCTATACGCAGCCAAGAATAATAATACACGACACCACCACATGGAACACAATAAACAATATCTCATATAATAGTTATAAAGGAGAGTACAGGGAAAAATAAGTAGTACTTAGAACATAATATATTGCACTTGAATGGCATACCTTCTTTTCTTTAAAACCCCCAATTTTCCCTACTAAATACAGAAAACGTACTTAGGCATATTGATATCGTTTTTAGATGATGGACTTTGTGCAAAAATACATACAAATATGCTGATATTTTTTAACCATCTCATTATAAAACATACAAAGGAACTCGTTCAGAATTTTTATGATGACGGTTCGGCAATTCTGTCGTGTGTGCACAAGAAGTTAGTAAGTAAAGTAAGTAGTTCTTGGGTTCCCTTTACACAGGCATTTGTGTTTCTTGCAGGTTACAACATCTTTTTCTATATTCAGATTAGGCAGGTTTTGTTGGCAAATAAAAAATAATTTAGGTGTAATTTATGGGTGCAGGCCGAGCAGTACTTCTTTCTAATAGCTAGATAGTAAAGGCAAGTGTTCTATTACCCCATACAATCAACTAAAGGAAGAAATATAGTTAGATATATAAAAACTTTTAACGGTGTACGTAGAAACAGCAAAATGTTAACAATAGTATGACGAGTTGAATCACATCATCATATCATATCATGCATACCATACCGACTTTCGTTGCAATACATGCATACCTTATATCTCATCTACCTACCTCTGCCTGTTTTAATAATAATATCATTTTTGATTAGCGTAATCTATTTTTAAGCAAACCTGTATGCAGGAAGATGCAAAAATATATCGAAGGCATTTTATATTTGATTTTAAATAGCTATTTTCGAATCAGATATTCACTTATAACTATCCAATGCACTACACCGAAATGCTATAATTTTCATGTTCTTTATTTGTAACGTACTTAATTTGTCCACTTGCGTTAGACTGAATACAAGACACAAAAGATACAATCTATAAGCCGATGTGTCAGTTGTAGTGCTTCATAATGCAAAAGGAAGTGTCAAACAACTAAGTGACATAATGCTACAACTAAGCACAGTTTATGAACAGGCAAACTTATTATGTAATTATCGTCTAAAATGTCCATGTTACTTATGTGAATATAAAGTTTTAAACGTCTTGATTAGCAAACAAAGCAATTTTACTTAAAACTTATGAGGATGAACTAAAAACACGTTCACTTTCCTATGGCTAATTTCATTTCATTTGCTACCCCCTATTATTGTACAATTTACCCCAAAAATTCCATCAACAATGTGCGTCTCCAACCAAATTGTTTCCTACAAATGTTGTTTTCAAAAACTTGACTGCTGATTGACGCATTTGACTTCTGCCTATTTCTAAAAGAGTGATAAATGCTTTCCTGATCGTTTACACGTACAATAGCCTATCAAAGTTTCTCGAGCTATTGTGTGTATGGTATGAAAGTCATAAAATACGAATGGATGTTTTCCGATGACAAACATAAGACCACTCGCTGTATTAGGACTAAAGCCAGCTTTCTCGTAACACAGAACTACTGCAATGCTGCATGTTTGTTCACAGAGTGAAAGATTGTTAAATTAAATCCAGTATCCAAATTAAACATGCAAAATAATGCGTATAATGTTTAAACTGTATGTAAATTATCATTAAAATTGTATTTAAAAGTGTTGTATCAGAGTTGTTGCCAGATCATTATAAATTGGGTCTCGTTAAATACTTTTCTAAATGTGTAATATGAATTCAGTGTGTAACAAACTAATGTAAATATGTATTATATACATGATAAATTACATTTGAAAATGTGAAAAAAGCAATGATGCTGTTACTAGAATTGAGACACAGTATTATAATTAAAGAAAATGAATTCGAAATACTTGTAATTGTATGAAATTTCTCATTTCTTAAACCTTTGCCAAAAAAACTTTTATTTTTAAGGTCATTGCTGCACAGATATACAATACTTTTACTAATCCCAAGTACTAATTTACATGAACTGTCATATTTGCAGTTACAAAAAGTAACTCTTCACATCAAAGATATCGTATTCTCATTATCACATTTCATACCAGGATACATTTCATACCAACATCAGACAGAAAAAGAATTAAGGAAAAAGTGCGTGAACGGTTTAGCTTTAATGTTGGTGTGATACATATTTGATATGATGAGATGGACAGACGGAAAAGAGGGAAATGTAGAGAAAAGTTTCTACAGATAGAAACTTGTATGCAGGGTGTAGTGGAGCGATGAATAAGAATGATTGGCACATGGGAGTTAACCTTGTATGACATGACATGACTGGATTTTTTCAACTTCCCATTTCATTTCTCGTTTGCATGTTGATAACCTTTTCTTGATAGAGTAGTAGTAAAGGATTGAACGAGATATTGGTGTGTGTGCGTATTACACTGGCACTAGTAAAGTAGGTAATGGTAAAAACTCATTTCATTAAGTATACATGAGCTTAATGAATAAAATGGTATTTGCTTCATGTGGCGCATGATATCATACTGACCCAACACAGACAGTCCAATTTTTTTGTACATTGTATTGTAAAACCAAAAATCTTGCATTGCATCTTTTCTATGAGTTTATGGGTAAGTTTTACAGTACATTTAATGACAATTCAAATTCAGAAAACTTTTAAATTTTTGTTTTATTTTCATTTATTGAGTTGTACATCAAATTTACAGAAAGGTATGTTACATAAAGGGAAACATTTATGCGACAGGATAAGAAAAGACGTTATTTCAAGCCTCCATTATCATTCTGGTTTTAGCAAACATTTTGATTTTACTTGCATTTCACTTAAATTCTTTTATACTTTATACCAACTCATATTGTGAATTATGATACGAGAGTTAGAATGAAATGATGAGTATTTTTGGTCAACCAGAAAAATCGTGTAGACGTAATTTATAAACCTCAATCCAATAACAATTAAAAATTGTATTCGTAAATGTGTTTTTCATAAAGCGTTTCAAAACTGTGATATGAGTTAAGACAACGGAAAGAAAGGGTTGAACTTACCTATTTTACTCAACCAGCATTGCTGCGGTGGCCTCGCCAAGGCTCACATATGAGCATAGTAAACATGAGTGACAGCCCAGCCCGAAATTTCTTTCTTCGTCGTGTTTTCTAATTTCACTTTTTATATTACTTTAATTTGTTTTCTGTGCGCGCTGCGTATGTTTATAAAAACTACCCTTTTATGCAAGATTTGAATAGATATATATCTAAGGGTTAACAAACAAGTACTGTGAATGCAACTGCATGATCAACAAGCGCATTTCTTGACATTTGTTTGGTCATTTTGGTTTTTTCCACCGGCTTCTTTACATTTTTCATATTATTGTTTTGATTAATAAACTTTTGTGCCGAGGTTGAGTCGGGTTACGTTTCATATCAACTTCATCATAACATGAGTGGATCTACACGTAGCGTAAAGTCACAAAACTATACACTCCACAGTAAAATTTTTGTTGTTTTAGGGCGGTCAGGGTGAACTCGATGGAAAATTGAATTGAAATATTGTTCTTTCCGAGAAATTAAAATTAGATTGTCATATCAAAAACTCCAAGTTAATTATCCGCTCGTCTTCATCACTTTACTTCTGACTTGACTCACTTGACTGACTGAAGAAGCATATTTATACGACGAAAAAATGAGAAAATTAGTAAGGGAATGATCTTATCTTTGCTCTATTCCAGTGAACCGGTCGGTTAATGCAAAATATTATACTACTGCAATATTGAATGTTATTTTTATATGCATCTGCTGCAAAAAAAATTTTGCACGTTTGGTAATCAATTTTTAGTGTGGCTGATGAATGACGGTAGCTCCTATAATTACTTACCCTAAAACATAGTTACTCATCTGGAAATGTTCATGATCATGATAAAAAGATCCGTCAAGACGGAAATTCAAAATAATTGGATTTTTATGCATTTAATATGTAAGTTACAAGCCTACCACAATCCCCCAACTTCATTTCTAACCACTGCATCTTAAAAAGCAGAAACACTATTGAAACTGTTTTCATTGTTGAAGTTGAGGGGAACTAAAGTCTCATACCTATGAATGATGTGCTTTCTTTGAAAAACCTTATTGCATAAACATTTTGTGAATATACAACAGACGGATTGCTTATCTGTTAGCAGAGAATCTTGATTGCCAACACCAACATCAGACATTTCTTTCGTTTGTCTAGAGACATTTTTTCAGCTATTCTGCTGGTAACACAAGCACATGTACAATAAGCAAATTTAGAAATACAATTTCTTCCAATCTCAGAGTTCATTTAAATTACGAAAACAAGAACACTCTCAACAAGAAAGAATATGAAAAGAACTGGTTTCTTATTTTATTTATTCATCTCATGATGATGATGATCAGTAAAGTAGATTGCAGTGGTAATTTTATCTTTTGATATTTTTATTATTACGACTTTGCAAATAAAAACTCACCTCCTGGTTTTTCTCTTTTCTGATTCTAAACACAATTCGCTCTGCTATTTTCACATCGTACAGTTCAGCAAAGTATTAAGTACTAGATGTACGCACCCACAACAATATCCAATATGGAAATCACTTGACGGCTTTGGTGATCTTGATTTTCCTTTTTTGCAAGTTTTTACTCGTCGTATTATCCTTTGGCCCGCTCTCTAGTCTGGCGAGCCACTATCATTTTCCATTATCATTCAAAAACCAACCCCTACATCCCCACTTGCCTTCTTACTAATGAAACCTGGACTTTCCTTGGTGCGTAAAAGTCATGAAGAATACCTAATAATATATACATGTAAAAAAAATTGCAAGAGACGTGCCCATTTACTGTATGTGTACAGAATATGAAGTGTCTGCAAAATTCAACTAAACATGCCGGTTTCCATTTCTTTCCGCTATTCTCATCGCCATCAACTGGCTATATTTATAATGGACCAAGAGTGTAGTAGGGTAAGTAAACTGACCTGCTGATCTTGTCAAGTGTGCATAGTTTATACCGGCTTGGCTCTTGTTCTTCTTGTTGCCAGTCAAAAATGACTTGGGGGAAGGTTACATGAAATTGTTTATGAGGAAAATACATTGTAATTAATATAACAGTGAAGGCCAAGTTGATAGTAGTCTCGTAGTGGCAGACAGGTTAAACTATTCAAGTTGTTAGATTAAGTATATCAGTTTTAATTGCATATAAGCTACGCATGTGTAAAGTGATAAAAATAAGACCGCACAATATTTTTTGTAAAACTTGAACGTTAGTTTATTGGAAATTTTGGCAGATTCCGAGTGTTGCTTTCAATACATGAGTACAATTGATGTCGTTTTTGGTAGTTTTTATGGTTGTATGTTGTAAGGTGTACAAAGGGATAAGACGGAATTCTTAAGTCAGTAAATTTCTTTTTGTCTTTGCACTTTTGTTTCAAACCACCTATTATAATGCCTTAGTGCGTAGTACTTTGTACATGATGCTCATTATTTTTGTTAATACTTTTGCAGAGAGATAAAGTTTTGTATTCAGCATACATTACATGCATTGATGTACTATGTTATAATCGTTTTTTACAGGTGTGTATCTAAATTACTGCCGTTTTGAGCAAGAAAAAGAAAGTCTTTCTTCTTTTTTGCATTTCCTTTGCATAAGGTATCATGAATAAGAATACGATGAAAAGGTTGATTCCGGTATACCCAACCCATTCCCAACATGTATAATATTGCACTAAGAAGACAGAAAATCTTACAAGTAAATCGTAATATACAAACATTTAGAAAAATCAAGTAAATGCTTTTAAACTTCAGAAATTTTTTACTCCAATGTTACCGACAAAAGCGATAAGCGATGCACGGCAAGTTACAATTGTACGTACACGAACCCAAGTTCAATTGGCACACTATTAAAATAAAAGTTTGCAAACACTTTATCAAAAACACTTTATGTTTCGATTCCTTTTTAATGATATGATATAAGAATAGCAATCGGCGGAAGAGAGGAAATTGGTGAAACAAACATACATACAAAGCAATGACATATACTCACGGTGCATTATAGTATATTTAGGTATTATTGGGTAGTCTACAACGGTATTCTCACCATATAATGCTTTACCCAAAACGGATAAAGTTCTACTAGAGTGAGCGTACTTCATTTATGTTTACCTTGTCAATTTTACTGCATTGCCTTGTATGATATGATGGACTGTAGGCTGACTATCAAAGTAGTATTTTGTGTGATTACGAATCGTGTAATTGAATCCATTAAAAGTGCATTACACAAAATCTGCATTAAGTATACTTTTGTTGCATTTCTCTAGGTTTGTTCTTCATCAATCATTTATAGATGCATTTCCATTCATTATCATAACACGTCATCAGTGAAAGTTGGTTTTGTACAGCGAATCTCAAAAATGTTAGTTTGTATACCTGAACCTTATCGGCCTATAGCTGATTACAGAAAAGCCTCCCGTTTCGCCCACTTAGTCATCAATTGTAATCACAAGCGGCAATTTTTAGCTTTACAAAAACTTAACAATTTTGCATTCAAAAGTAAACCCCAAAGTAAATAATTCTTTTTGGCAAAGGACCATTGAGAATCAAAGCCAAATCAAATTCACGATGTATCTTCAAATAACTTGCATATAAAGTGGAAAGAATCTAAACTTGTAACGTACTTAAAAACGTTAATAAGTGGTAATCAAAAAGGAGTGATGGGATGAGCATTGAGATATCTGAAAGTTTTGCTTCGGCAAACATAGAGCTATGCAAATCAATTACATTTTTCAAAACTTTAAATAAAAGCCGCAAAAGCAGGGATCGGTGGGTCATCCATACTATATACGCACAGACTTGATAAACACCACAAAAGCTAATTTGGCTAGTAGTGCAATATATTGACTATAAATACATTTAGCTACGTAAACTGTGTCAAGCTTCCACTTGGGTTCGCCAGTTCGGGTTATTTCAACAATTGAAGCCAACAAATATTTCAAGTTAATTGAGCTGTCGTATTTTGCATTTAAAAAGCATGTATTAAATCGCTTCATTTATTAGGTTGTATTACTTCGATGATTACTTGGAAAATATGTATTTATTTATTGACCGCTTTAGATCCACCTTTAATTCTGTCTTATTCAAAGCAGATTTCAATTCAATTCACAGTTTATTCAGAGCTCTATGGCTACGCGACTTCATCGTTCGGTTAGTCAGTTTACTCTTTACTGCAACATTAACCATCATTATGATGACATGTTCTTGTTTTGTTCATCCTCATCATCATCAACACCCTCTTCATCGGTCAACTTTTGAACAAACAAAACTGAACAGGATGATGAGAGAGCGACAGGAATGATGTTGGGATGATCCACAGCAACAAAACAAAATGCGTACATTGGTCCTGTGTGACAGCATTGAATATTATTGCATATTGTTGGCAGGGTTTTTAGCTTTTTGCTGTTTTGGCTTCGTCAAACATCCTAAGTTGTTTCTGTGGCTATGTGTGAAGCAAAGCAAAGACAGGCAGATGTGTGGGAGTCATTGTAGAAAAAAGCCGATAGAATTTCCATGGAAACTTTTTTCTTTCTCTATCTCACTCCTCTCTTTCTGTATGTTCTTCTTCTTGCCCTATAATTTGGTTGGGCGGGTCGTCCTCATCGTCGTCGTCGTGCTTCATTCTGTTCTGTTTGCTACTCTACTACTACATAATAAAAACTGATGTGTCTGAAGCACAGCAAAGGCAAAACCAAAGAGAAAAAAGCAAGCGTTGCCTACATATTATATACACTTTACCACGTATATACACATTCAATCATTCGACATTATAATTCTCTATTATGCCAGTGAATGCGATGTTTTATGTTCTCTTGTCTCATGTTTTTACGGATTTTTTTCGTTTCTCTAGCTTCCTGAGAGACTCGACTTCTCTCTGGGTGATTTTGTCTCAACGAAGTGATATGGGTATATTTATATAAGTATTCAGAAACTTGATTATCCAAGTAAAGAAAGTGTACGTAGTTAAAATATTAGGTTTTGGTTCTTGGTCGTCTCAAGTGTTCAAAAACTGCTAAACTGAACGCATATACTGATACCAGAAACTCCAAACAATAATTCCAGCTCAAAGTCTCTCTGTTGCGTTGGCATCTTCACGTTGCCATTTTATGACGTTTACAACAATGCTGGGGCTACTTTAACGCTGCTGTTGATGATCATGAATGAGCATCTCTCTTTCATTTCGTAATAATATGGTAGGCTACGACTTTGGTGTTTTCTCATAATGGCGGTTTCAATGTTGTTTTGTAGTAAACCCTCGAGGTACATTAAGCAATATTCACCAAGAATAACAATTCATTCACAGAAATTTTAAAACTATTGGATGTGGGATGTCATAAGAAATGTAAAATGACCATTAAATTTTTATGATGTTATTTCATTGTTACTTTCTGGAAGGAAGAAAACGGAAAAGGGTTGCATTTGACCAGAGACGTTATATTTTAGAAAAATTGAGAGACTCGGTTTCATTGAGTATTTAGGCAGAGTGCACACAATCAACTCTTTCAGAAGCACAGAAAAGAATGGGATAACAAGTATTTGGGACATCATCAAACTCAAGATAAAACGTTGCATTGCATGGTGCACTTGTTCCATCCTTCGCGACTGAAGACATAAATCGACCAAGCATAAATACCACAGTAGTTAGTAATCAGCAGCAGTGTCGTGGTCGTGGCTTTTCCACTTTTAGTTTTACTTCCAACAACCAACTACAATCGAAACCACAAAATCCTTGAAGCCACTGACCAACTGAAATCGATCCCATTAGTTTCGATTTTTCTTCGCCGACCAAATCAGTTAGTGTAACCCACAACTACGAAAGAGAGATGAGAAAAGTACGTAATGTTAGCAGCGGTAGTATGGCAACTGGTAACAATAATATTGTACGAAAGTCTTCGTTGTCTTAGTTTTTTACTTTACATTATATTCATTTGATTCACAAGTCATAAAATCTAAAGGAGCTGGGGCATAGTAAAAGTAACCTTGCTTCTATTGCCTACCATTATTTCCTATTCCTCGTAAAATTCCCGTTTTGCTAGCATCATTTTTAGAAACTGTCAGTAATTTCGTCAACATATTAAAATATTCAATCTTAATATTAAATTACTTACACTATCATGTGCATTTGCAAGCTCTTGTGCTATTCCTTTGTAATAAAAACTTGCAGTAGATTGCTAGTGTTGGATTCTTGCAATGAAGCAAAATAAATAAAAAATATGATATTTTGGTTCGCGTTCATTTGTTACCAATGGTTTTGAAGGATTGACGGACACGACTTATGAAATGGTCATGATGATGATCGACGTAGTATGCCTTTATAAATGGGTTCACTATATTCAATTCAGTTGCTCAACCAAACTTAACCTGCCGCTAAAAGTTGCTTTCTCACAAACCTTGGAGTTTATGAGGTGATGATGATGCGATGTGATCTGCAAATATTGTGTCAGATATTACAATTGTTAATAATGCGCTTCTATTCATCATTTCTGTCGAAACTGCATTGTCGACAATGATGAAGACGGACATACAGGTAGCAACTTGAAAATCAAGCAACTTTTAGGTAGAACACATAACCAATGAATGCGAAATATATAGAGATTATGCACATTGAATTGAAGTACATATAGGACACGTACAACTGTACAAAACAAGCGAGATTTTCTTCAACAATCAAATTCACATACAAGAGAAAACCTGATTCGTATTTTGCATCATCACATGAATCATCTACTTCCATTTCCATAATACACACGGCGCTTCTACGACAGCCACCACGGCATTATCCTTGTCAAACTAACATAGTCTTCAGAAGAAACTTAAAAAATCAGATAACAATGAAGCAATCAAATCAGTAGCTTACTCTACTATGCAAAATATCTGCATAGAACGTGAATAAATACTAAATTAGGTAATATTCTTCACCTGTATTGGTCAAAGAAGAAAACCATATAAATGTATATTATAGTCTGTGCTTCATGTAGCATGTCCAGGAATGCAATCATTTTTACTCATGCCCCAGACATGCAGATTTTATAGCATGATGTTTTTACTGCATGACCGATTCTTCGGATTGATTCTACACTGTAATTCAAAAAGCTAAACACAAACACTTTCTCTTTGCTTGCTTTGATATTTTATATTTAAAATGTTCCTCACTTGTCTGAATGTTCTTCCCATATTCCATTATTACTCACAGTCGCACAGACGAAGTATGAACATTTCATTTGGTTACATCATTATTTGTTTGAATTGTTTGACATCCTTGCACCGCGAATCTGACAAATGAACAGGTACAAACGAAGTAATAACAATGTCGATTCTACAACCCTTCCTTTTTCTGAAGAAATGTAGTAACAGGCAAAGGCATACCGAGCCAGTTATATAGTTTCTGGATGTTGCGCCATCATCTTCCACTGAACGCAGATAATGATGGCTTCTTACATTACTTTTTTCTTGACTCTTTGGAGCCAATTGAAATGTGAAATAAGCAACATTTAGACGCACGAAGAAAGCTAAAAGCAAAGCTGCGTTTCAACTTTTAACCAGACATACACAATTTATATGTATAAGTTCATATGTATGATACTTTGTAAAAACGCTTTATGATGTACATGATGTAACCAAAGCTGCAAAACTCAAGATTAAATAAATAAAATTCCGTGAGACAAATTCAATATCATGCAATTTAGAAAACACTTGAACGTGAAACCATTCGATCTACAAACATTAAAAATTATACCTAAACTAAACCTAAAAACAAGTTCAAATTTTCAACATGAAATAAATTTGGTGAAATTTTATGAAATCAAATAATACAATATACGATTTTCTTCTCCAAAAATCCATATTTATTTCCTATGCATATTTATTGACAAATTATGTGTGACATTTCTACTTGATTTACTCAACTTTTAATTCTTCTATTTATCTTATAAAATTAGATATTGCATAAATAGATTATTTAACCCTGATTTTGATTGCTAAAACTATGGAATGTATTATCCTGAAGATTGTGTCCTGCGGTCGTGCTATATAGTGGGGGTTTTTTTGCAAGTAGTATGCAATGCTTTACAAAGTTGTATTCACTGAGTGTTTTCTGCATTGACATACCTACACTGAAACGGAAATACGTTTATGCATAGGTATCTGATGTAAGTATGAGTGGTTAAACCTCAGTAGTGCCTAATGCCCTAATGACCAAAAGCATTTTAAGTGGTGAATTTATGGAAGGAACTAGTACACGTCTTCAATCATCCCACAATATTAAGAAAAGCGATAGTGTGTAAAAAATACTCGAATGATTCCTTTTGTCGGTCCGCATCAATAATTTTACGTTACGTTATCGATTATCATCTGATAATATTTCTTTTGAATCATTAAATCAATCATTTTCTGCGAATTGATGATGATAGTTAACTTGGCGCAGAATAATACATATTTGCAAGTAAGATCAAGATCAAACCAGTAGCGAACAGAGTGAAGTGAGAACTATCTTACTATTTATGAATTATGCATAAAATAGGTACTTGCATGTACGCATGTCTATAATATGTCGAATATAGAAATTTACATATCCATAGTTCGTATTGAAATTCATCAATTTGATGAGGTATACCTTCTCATTTGTTGGTTGTCGTTACCTTGCCATGAAGACACATCGACCAACCAAGTTTTGGCATGCCATGATTCATGTTGCCGCATAATATTCCCACTCGCCCGCACTTGCACTCGTGGAGGTTTCATTCAGGAGAGCAAGATAAAATTACTAAGTTAAATTGCCACATTAAAACTAACCTTGCTTTACCTTGTCTTCAATTTTTTGGATTTCTATCTTGTTCACTGGCTTACTCACAAGCTTATCATCTTTTATAGTACAAAAGCCAACACATTCACTGTCCACACATCGCAACAAAATAAAATTATATGGTACCGATACATATATCATCATATCAAAAGTAGTTATCGTTTTGTGGTAGCATCAGGAAAATCTTCAAAAATGCCTTGAAATAATAATAAAAGGAATAAATAAATAAAATATAAAAACATATATAGAGTATAATATGTCTTACATCAGTCAGAAGAGAACAGACTTGTTGAAAGCTGAAAATGTACGTTATTATGTGCGTAAGCCAACAGAAAAAACTACAAGGTTTGATGATATGTTAAGCAGTGTTACGTAAACGTGTACATGAGAAATGTGATAGCATGAAGCTGGGTTTGTTCCTTTTACAACGTATTTTTTAAACATTAGTTATTATGTTCGTTTATGTTAAGAGCAAAAAAACTATTCATACATATAAATAATATTTTTTGGTTTATCTGACAGTATTTAGACGAAAAGCTCTTATATAATTTGCGATTTCATTGGAAGAAGACCGCCTCTTTAGTCAGTAAATTGCTGTCATTTGCGCAGCAAATGAAATCCAAACTGGTAGTTTAGTTTTAAGGAGACAAGGAAAAAAATGAACAAAGGTGAGTCGGCTGGCATTTATTGAGAGTTGAGCTTGAAACTGCAAAATAAATAAAATTAATGTATAGCAACCAGATAAATAGATTTTCTAAACCAGCATTACTTCTGTGACGTATTTTCTGCACATTCAGGAACTAAAGGAAAATAAAGTAAAAGATCTGGAACTAGAACTATCTTAACTTAGCTATACGTTATATCCTAAACTCAAAGCATGATCACATTACCCCAAAATTCATTTAAAGTAATTACAATTTCTTTTTGAATGCAGAAATTAACTTAAGATTGCCCAAATTCATGCTTGATACATTTCAAAAGAAATAATGCTACTTGGCATCTTTCCAGTCCAGACAATCATTTTCATTACTATTAGGAAAGAAGCTTGATGTTTCAGTCAAAACAATATACACATGGAAAATTTACATGCAATCATAATGCGGCCGGCACTGACTTGATAAGCTGGATAACGCAATGAAGAGAGAAAAAGGGACAGAAAAGACAAACCCCATGAGACTCCCAGGTGATTCCGAATTGGAAAAGGGCGGAACTGACAGCCTGTTTTACATTTCTTTTTTTATTGTTTCATATCAATAAAATAAGTCCTTTAGAAAAGACTGTATAGAAATACCGCGTGTGTCGTTCGTTGTCGTGTGTTTCTTCTTTAGTACGGACAGAGTTTCACCCTAACTTTATAAATGATGAAGCAGCTTTTGTACACATCTCAAACTGATAAAATGTGTGCTAACTTTGTGCCTAGCAGTTTTGAATGGTCGTAGGAGGCATCACCTTGCTGGTGCGATATTGAATTTTTCTAGTCAGTTTTTTCGTTCGTTCGTTGCTCCTTTTCTAAAAAAAAGAGTTATGAGCTATTTTACCCCTTTACTCCTCACCACCACATAGCACGAAACAACGGTCCTTTGGCACGTGAACTCACCCAGTCACCTACTCAACTCGAACTCGTGTGGATTGTAGACGTTCCGCAACCCGTGTCATACAGGGAGCACTTTAAAAAATGCTGCACAAATGGTTTTCATAAAACACAACTGCATACATCACCATGGTTAATGTGACTAAATAACCGTGTAATATGCTGTGCTTTAAGGGCCAGGGGTCCTTTGAAAACAACATTTATCATTTTGCTCTGCAATTCACTCGTGAACACTTTCTCTTTCACCCTGTCCGCTATTGTATATTGACCCTTTGTAGTAATTTGAGAGGGAGCTTCCGGTATTTTTTGTGAAGGAGGTGGAGGAGGAGGTGTGGGCGAAGAGAGAGGGCGAATACATGAATTTTTACATCTGAATTCCTGTTTGCTTGCATTTTTACAATGTTCAATAAGATTTGCATTATGAAAGACATTTTAAAAGCGGTTCGTGAATTTTATTGAAACCGTTGGCTTTCAAGTTTAGTGGGACATTTTAACAATGCGTGAAACAATGATGACGATATCAATCAGTCAATATATATACCATATTTATGTAACTTGCAACAAGGCACAGACGAACGAAGAGACGCGTGACTGGGGTGAGTGCTGCTGAGTGCCGTTCATGAAACTATTTTTGAATATGACAAAAACGCGTGACTACTTAATGCATTCTAACATTAAAAAGCGGTGGATTATTTTTCATGATCTTTAAAGTGTTGATAAATGCTGGAATTCTCAGGAAGCCTTACATAACTTTTAAAGGCAACTTGTGCCTTGTGCTTTGTTAGTTTTATATTTTGTAGTTGGTATTGTATTATAAATAATACGAAGCATAAATGAATTGATCATGAATGGAATGGTACGTTCCCTCCCACAAGTAAAAAATACGGACAGATGAACTTTCAATGGCAAACAAAATCTAAAACGTGTAGGTGGTTGCAAAAGGGGAGTATTTGGACGAATAATGTTATCTACATACCGGATCGGAGCATAAACTACTTTGAAATCCATCTGCGAGGGCTTGCTGTATTGCTTTAAGCTGCATCAACACACTTGATAATCTTGAACATCATCATGTAAGCAGCTTCAAAAAATTAACTGATGCCATCTATGTGAAGCTTGATAATGTTATGTTGTCTTTCTTTTTCATTTATTTTTCGAATTTAAGTTATACATCAGTTAGACAAGATGTTTTGGTCCCTTACTTTTTTATTGTGCTATGCTGTGACGCTAGAATTCCAAGTTTTCTCTGTAAGACAATACAGATTTAATTGCTGCAAAATTACACATTGTAATTACATGATGCTGTATTTTGTAAAAAAAAAATATGAGATATTATGAACTTTGTTTTGCGACGGCGGTTCATTGAGTCTGTCGTTCGAGGAGAGCTTTCTTCTTGATAAAAAATAGAAAGACGGATGAGAAGAATGAATCCTGTGATGAGAAGCTCATGAATGGCGATGATGAGGATTGAGGATACGCAGAGCTTTATGAGCTGATGGATTTTCATATATTCCTTCTTGTTTTGTTGGATGCAATGAATTGAAAAGTCTCCCGCTGAAAAAATGATAATCATGAATGGCTTTTTACTGCTGAAGTAAAAAGTAGTTTTTTATACTGGTAGGGGAAAATTACGGACGTATTTACAAGTTTTATGGTCGTATTTAATGTGCTCTCTCTCTTTCATAAAAAAGGACATTCTACAGAACGATGTGGAGATGTTTTTGCTCGGTTCTCTTCTTTTCTTTTTCCACAAGACACAATTTCTCAATGATAATATCGTGTGGTTCAATATAGCATTTGGCTTTTTATAAGCTTATAAGATCTACAACTTCTGTAAACACAGATATAAAATAGGGAGTCCTTTGGTTCCTTTTCTTTTGTTGTTTGCAGCGTTAAGAAAATAGCACATGAACAAAGACGAGTCAACTCCATGCATTCAAACTTAGCGAAATTTGCTAGAGGCATAAAATCCTCTTAATGAATCAACGTCGGGGACTTAGTCGGTTTAGCGTTGAGAAAAACAAGTACAGATAAATACAGATGAACCAGAGACAAAACAAAAAACTGTTTGTTTCTTGCGAAGACAAAAATATGCGTGAGTACAAGGGATGTTTCAAGAGAAATTTTGCATGTGATCAAAGACTTTTTAAAAGGTTGCATTAGTTATTTCTGGATAATTTGACGTACACGTAAAACTTAGTAAGTAGTGATGAATGTTTTTGTATGTACGCATTTTTTAACCGTGTTTATTTTATAGGTAAGTGTACAGGAACTGTCTTGACTGTTTGACGCTTTATAGCTGTAAATTTTACTCAGATACTTTTCGAAGGAACAACCTTACCGTATTTTTGTTTTATTCGTCATTTGTGCATCGCCTCTTTCAAAACCCATTCGACACAATCAGTCGAACTTAAAATTCACTGTTATTGCTTATTCTAAGCGTAGCAGAGTTGCGCGACAGCCCTTTCTGGTCGACATGTTCATGCCCATTTCTTGTGAATTGACAAGGCGTTCTTAAAGAATCCTCCTATTTGCTTCATTCACTACTAGTACGTTTATTCTTGCCACTCCACGCCAACCCTTTCTTTTTTCAACACGATAGAATTGAAGTAGAAAAATATATAATATATAAATTATCTGCAAACATTTTCGCCGCCATTTTTACTCTATTTTTTCTTGTGCAGGTAATCCTTACTTTCATGCGAATACTATCAACAGTTTCTTGCTAATGCCTTATTAGTCACAACAGGAGGGACCAAACATGGCAAAAGGAAAACTATTCAAGTTTTTATTGAAAGGACACATCACAATTCGCATCAAAATCGCCAACTTCGTGGCGTGCATTGCAGTTTTTACCATTCTCTGTTATCATGAGGTAAAAACTACTACATGCTTCAATAGTCTTTTCATTTCTATTTTTTGTGAAGACATTTTTCTAAAGAAATTGATAAATGTGGTATGCTGGTTAACGGCTCACAAATAAAATCGACAATTGTCCGAAGTCAAGAACTATTTGTCATAATGTCCATTGCAACCTTATCACATTATACACTAAGCAGAGCTAGATATAAGCAAACAAAATGCTGGTTTTCAGTTTTCATGCATGTATCCAAGCAAAGTACGCATACTAAAAAGCAAAGAAAAGGGTGACGAAGAAACAAGCTCATAATTTATTATTATTACTCTCAAGTGAATAGCATGAATTTTCCCACGAAAAATGTAAAGAAGTTTGAAAATTCTTTCAATCATTAAAGTAAATGAGTTTGCCACTTTTAGCTATGTCTGCAAGCAAAGTAAGTCTAACAAACCATTATTTTGTGTTAATGTTTGCTTATACTACATATCGGAATTTAGGAATAAGCCTATCCAATAAAACACCCATTACTCAATGTATATCCACTAGAACAACAACAAAGTATTGTGGATATTTGTTTTTGAATGCTCAACATCTAGCATAATAAATTGTTCTCGTGTCATGTAATATATGTAATACCTTAAACGAACATACTAAAGTATAGGACCTAACCTTATCCAGAAAAAAACTTTCAAGTTCTGCCATTTTTCAGTGTATGGCCAAAATCAATATTTAGAAACAACACATTTGGTAAGGGATACTAATAAGTCCAAAAATGTTCTTATTTAAATTGTGCACACGTTTGGAAGCTTGCAAAGCTTTGCAAAGGTAGACTTGTAAAATTGCTCACTAACGGTTTATTTATGCATTCAATAACTCAAATCATTATCCATAACACGCGTTGTACAAGCTGCTGGAGAAGGGCAAAAGACAGACAATATTGTTTTGTAAAGTTGACGTCAGTAACAGCGACACCAACATAAAACGTCGATTCGTCCTAAAATTATCGGGTTTGTTATGAGCACGGCATTTACATATTCAAACACAAGGAATGAATCGGCCTTATTTTAAAACGTTTTACCAAGAAATTGTTTATATATTTTAGGCTTTCACAAGAAAATAATTTGCCAGTCTGTCACCAGTAATCGCGTTCCCCTTGGGACATTGAATTTTCAAAAAAAATACGAATTAAACTGAACGCTAATTGTTTCGACGTCTTGAATAACTGACAAATTACTAGTTAAATATTTTCAACAAATTTGGGTTAAACAATTTTCTACTAATTTTGTCAACCTATTGAAATCGTAATTTTAAGACATTTAAGGATCATTTAGTTGAGCCTTTGTTTTGCTAACCACTAATGACATTAATCTAAATTCATTTTCAGTTTCCAATTTGTATAATATTTTTGATGTAATCGGAGAAACAAATCATTTTTCAGCAATTCATCTCCTCCCCTGTTTTCAAAGTAATTTTCCGAAAGATTGGAGTCAATTGGATATATAGTTTTTGGTTCAACAAATTATCAAAGTGACTTTTTGAACAGTTTGTCTCAGCGTTCACACATACAATATGAATCATGTGAAGCCCTTTAAAGTATGTATAACTGAAAAGGAAACGTCGCTTCCATCGGAAACACACGTATTGTAGGCCATCATCAGTCAAATTATGCCTGGAGGACAATCAAAACAGCTGGGGATTATGACGGTTGACCTTAAACAATTTAATTGGTACTTTCAAAAACCAAAAATCCATTTGTTTGCCATTATGCATTGCTTTGTCCAACCCTTGATCTTTGCTACTACGCATTAACCAATGTTTAAATTATAAATACCAATTACCTGCCAATACATTATACCAATCTTTTTTGTACGCCACATTCAACATAATGAACTATGAGCAATATATTATTGTAAAATACATTCTAAGCAACGTTGGTTTCAATATCATTTGTAAACGGAATTAGTATAAAACCCTAATAAAAACTGATCTAGGTCTACACTATTAACTTGATACACTGATAATGTTAGGGTTTTGTTTTAAAAAATCCAGATCCGCTTCCTCTACTTACTAAAATGTATCATGAGTAGAGTATAAAATAATCAGGATGAGCTTATCGTTTTTGTTTTACTCACTTGTTCATTATTTTGTAATGCTACCTTGATACACTTTTAAAAAATAGTGCCAAAAGCGATATTCTAATGTTTTGGTTGGTTTTGCCTTAAGTCAACGTGTGTGCATGACAAACGATGATAAATAATGTCGTGTTGTTGAAGTTTGGAATTATTTACTGTTAATTTTCTCCAAAGGCGATATAAACAGTTACATTCAAGAGCAGAAGTTCCTGTTTAGCAAAGATTGGATTAGGGGGTTTATCCAGGAAGGTGCATTGAAATAAAAAATAATAATTAATCAAACTTAGGAATACACGATTTGTATCCTATCTAATCCTCTAGTGCACTGGAAATGGTGTTTAAAAAATGAAATAAATCTTCCTAATAGAAATAGTGAATAGTAACTTCTTAAATTATTAAGCAAAAAAGCTGGAGCATTAGTTTATTTTATATTATAAAATCATCCTAATCGTGAAGTTAGAAATGTTTTGAAGACTTTTTAGTGGAAAAATACCTTCAAGTATGCTATATGTCAGTATTTTTGAGCATATTATGGGCATGGAAATCTGTCGGATTTCCATGATGAAAGGGAGAATCTTTATAAAATAAGAACAAGAAACCGGCAGTACTAGACATTCTCCATATCGGTTAAAGTTGAACATGAACAAAGAACCCAACGAAACAACAAATAAGCACTAATATAACATTTTCTAAGTACAAATGCAAGTTTTATTGTTGACCGAATCTTCAACTTTTATGAGTGTTTTATTTGCTTGAGATATTTCTGGAAAATATTACACATTTGTAAATAAAAATGGTAATTTTTAATACAGAAACTTAGCCAAGTAAAACTGACGAAAAATAAATTTCTTAGATAACATAATATTCCGATTATGGTTATCCATTTTTACCTGTATACCAATCTCATTTCATTCACATATTACAAGAGTCATAAAGTAATTTAGTGTTTTTTCGTACATCCATAAAACAAAGTGCTATTTGTTGCTTTCTTTCGTAATTATCAACTCAACTCAAAATACTTTCCGTATGAACCCTTTCTCTTCTTATTCATTCAATCATATAATTCGCTCCCAACAGGTAATAAATAAATGGTTGCTTAATAAAATTTTAAGCCGCCAATAGACGATGCTTTGTTTTCATTCAATTTATACAAGATACTAACTGCAAGTGCAAATGATTCCGAATGAAAAGTGCACCAAACAAAGAGAATTCTAGTCTTAACGAATAATGTTTTTTTGCATTACACGTAATTACAAGCATGAAACGATTGTATAACAGAATCACATTCAATTATCTCAAGTTAATACAAACAAAGGTATTAAGTTTGTTTTGCATAATATCGTAGAATCCCACAAAACAAATCACCGCTTCCAGATTTCCAAAAAATATAGAAAGCAATTAATAGAAATCCCAATAACATTGCATTTTTGCCTCTCTCCTGGCCCCGGTTTTTAAAAAGATACAGTGTACAGTATTTAATGCACTGCACATATCTAATTATTCTAATCATCAATTGCATCCCATCATTAGCTACTGCAACAACAATAGGATCGCCGTAACCAGAAACACTTAATAAGACCAACATGACGTATTCATAAATAATACAGACATATTTTATTCCTCTGCATACCTGTGAATACGGGTCCACGAAATAATGAATGTGAGAGATCTACAGGGGTCGAGTAACACCAGTAGCAGCTCAGCTTTCACATAATATTGAGTAGCTAATGAGTTAGAATAATAATGATAATAATAATAATATACATGTTAAGACAGCCTCGTCGTAATTAACATTGGCGAAATACAGACCAGGCGAGATATAAAACAGCAGGAGCAGTTTTAATGTTCTAAACAGAAGAAAATAAATAATAAAAAGGGTTCCGTCCGACTCACTTCATCTGATTCTGACTTTTGTGGCGTGGCAAAAGAGAAGAGAGAGAGAGAAATGGACAAAAACCTGTGCAACAATGGCATTAAGTAGCAAAAAAGAGCATCAAAGTAAGCAGTTCTGCAGCAGCAGCAAAACTTTTTATAGTGTTTTTTACTACTAAACCCATTTTCCATTTTTACCAGTGTGTGTACTATGCACAATTTGACTTTGAATGTATCCACAATTCCACACACACTCTCAGCACACAGGACAGGAGTCAATGCCTGCCTGGAAGGCAGACGGCGCCATTCATTTGACCGTGCGGCTGATAATTTCAGGTTCAACTATATAAAAATTGGAGGGCTTGTAATTGTTAGGTCCGTTTCTCCTCTTTTGCCATGCCAAGAAAAAAAGAGAAGCGTAAGCGTACTCGGCTTACTTTGTTTTAAAAATGCTTGACTTAGTCCCTCTACATGCTTGCATTTTTATTACACCGACATCACACCATGCAGTATAGAAAAAAGTGCTTGAGAAAAAATTGGAATAATAAAAACAATGCACATTCGTCATTCGTCATCATAATGCAAGAATTCTTCTTATAAATTCAATTCACAAACAAACGAGCTTAGCATTCTTAGAGCATGCGCATTTAGTTGAACTACAGATATGCAAAGTTACATTGGAGTTATGAAGCTAATTCATGTGTCGTCTCTTGAAAATGCCATTATGAAGAAGCAGAAAGAAAGTTGAGGAGCATGGAGCATTATAATAAAAACTGAACTACGAATAAAGGTAAATGTTCTGTCCAGGAATATAGGAAATAAATTAAGGCAATGGTACACTTTTGTGGCAGCAAAACTGATTTACAACAGCTTCTGTATTTCTGGCAGTAGAGATGCGGCTTATAGTTGCCTGTATATGGTCGGTGTTTTCTTTTTGGAGCTGAGTGCCGGGCTAAGATTTTTTTTTCAAAACAAAACGTAGACGAAAAGTCGAACTTTATCAAGTCACCTAATCATTACTTTCCATCTTAATATTATTACTGTTATTACGTATTAGAAAGGTGATGCGAATGAATAAATAAGAAAATCGTATGATGGCCTTTTTTCGGGTGGACGATGACGAACCCTTAACAATTTTGCTGGAGAGGCTGAGAAAAACGTTTTGTTGTTGCCTTAACATGATGCATATAATATACGGGATTGAGAAGAGACTCGAAAATGGGTCCCTTCACCTTGCCTCCGGCTTTGATCAAACTGATCATTTGCCATCATAATTATTGTTATCGATTGGGAGCATCCAAGTAAGAGAACGGTAAAAAACTGACTTGCCCGTCCTTATATCGTCAGGTAGACACCAGACGGAACTAGATTTTTCCGAGGAATAAGAAATGTGTAAAGAAAGAGAAAATCCATATAAAACGTAAACCAGTTTTTTTATACTTCTTAGTAGTAGTAATGTTGCAGTAGCAGACTCCCTATTCCTTCCGAGACGTGCATAGCATGTTTTTATAGTGAAAATACATCGAAGACCTGCCGATAGATAATCAATGGGTAGAATGATGCAGTCGTTTTTGCCTGGCTCCAGTTTCTAGACATTTATCGTCTCTCAAGGTTTGCTTTCCTTTGCAGCTTCTGCTGCTTCTGGATTCAGAGAATTTTCTTTTCTTTAACTTCCAATACCAATTCGTGTAATATGCAGTGATCTGTACTCTGTACTGTACGGTCCACCATGATCCCCAAGCACGAGGGAAAAAATCATACAAGAAAAAAGTAACAGCCTTTGACTCCGCCTTTGGCCTCGCCATCAGCAATACCAATATCATTATCATCTCAAAATGCATCATCCTCCAGCTCAGAGGAAAGTTCCTTATACGCTCTTAAATGATGACACTGCTCGTCCCAGACCTAGACACTGACTCTTGTACAAAAACCTCTGTGACTCATAAGGCGAATACAAAACAACGACAAAAACTTAAAAAGTCAACCGCGAGACATAGCGATAGAGATGTACGTGCGTGAGCTATATTCTCATTTGCCGTCATCACGTTGCGCTCATTTTTTTAATATTTTCCTCCAACTGTCTTATATATATGTTCCCTGTCCTTCCAGAGGGAGTGAGATACGATGATCCTTGTAATCATGCCAGCAATTTAATGACGACCATTATAATAGTCCACCGGTAGAGAATCCCATATTATCATCATTATTACATGGGTTAAAGGCAAGGGAACACATGTAATTGTGTCCCTTTCTTTTTTATGAACAAACTCCATCCTTTTTTCTGTATTTGCGGTTGCGGTATCGCTTTTCGGTACTGCTCTTTTTCCCTCTCTTTCAGTTTTGCGTTCCTTTCCTTTTCCATGATCACTTATTGTGGTTCAGGTTTTCTTGTTGTGGGTAGTCAATTTTGTGTCATACGTACAAAGTACGCACATTTCTGAAAGCATTGTTTCATTGAATGTTTGCCAAGCATGTATATGTAAGTGTAACAACGCACGATATAACACTGTACGTTTTTAATATTGCCCTGTTTCGTTCAAGAAGAACCCTTCAAACTTTTAAGAAATAATTGTTTTAGACGGCAGAAAGGTACTTCTCGGCTCGACCATTTACCTGAGTAGATTTGTATGTTTTCTATAAATCTAGTTCACCCAGAAGCGTTATGAACAACGTCGTCAACAGTCGTCGTTCAACACTGTCGGTAAAAAATCTATTGTTTTGATATACAGTGGGTATTAGCAAAGTATCGTTTTATGTGAAAGGAGCGGTAAAAGTAGTCCGTAATGATGATCATGATAATCCCTTACATTAAACATATAAAGAAGGTAGTTTTACGTGTATATGGATGTTGTTCTCTTTTTAGCTTTGACATGTTTAGTGATGGATTACCGACGGTAACTTGACCAGTAATTATCATTACTTAACCTCATCAACATCACCAGATGTGAGCCTTCACATCAACAGAGGAAAAGGACTAATATATACCATGAAAAAGTGTATCAAATACAATGTAAAAATGTTACTTGCGACTCACAATATATTTCAGCACCTGTCATGTCATAATAAACATCTGAAAAAATCGAATGCTGCCGATGATGGTGGTGGTTGTTGCGGTTCCACATCTACCAAGCAGTTTGGTGCCCCGCTGCGGGTACAAATAACGAAATAAAAGGAAACATTCATGCGTGCATTGTAGTTGTTTTGTTTGCACAACAACATTATGGATGAGTTAGCCACATGACTATGACATGATATGACAGTTATATGGTATGTTAGCTTAAATGCAGTGCCAAATCCTTTTGATGGTTGTTGCACAGAAAGTTTCGGTTCCGAAAACATAAGTAGCTGTAATAATAATTGTTGCATTGTTTTTTAAACTTGAACACGCTTGATTGAACAGTTTCGATGACACGATATTTTAATTCCTGGAAAGCAGGTAATGAGAAACGTAAATCGATGTGTGTAATTGCTATCATGTTTCGTTTGCTTCTCGTGCATATTATACCCAGCACATTCAGTCAAGCCAAGTCAAAAATGTCAAGCTACTTCCTGCCTCGGTTGATTTTTTTTGCAAAAAGTTGGCTTGAAAAACTTGTTGAACTGAAACCAAAAGCGCAGCTAACTTGGATGCACTGGCACCATAAATGCTGAATCCTATATTTATTTCTGTGCTGTGCGTTCTTCATATCATGACATGATGCACTTTTCTTGGTTTATACGGTCTAAAATTAAAACTGAAAATTCCACCAACTTTTTCCCTGATAATCATTATCTGGCTCCACAAATCCTCATGACTACCTCTTTGAAACGGTGCATAACTGCATACCCGCATACGGGTCGGTAATAGAAGGATGATGATCCTCGTCACCTCATAAACGCCATACGGAATACTTGGTAAAAAATATGCAGTTGCATGAAACTCATCAGCATCATCATAGTCAGTCAGTCAAACAAGTGTGGAAGCTTTGAAAGACATTTTATATGGAAAGATGAACATAACGCCCACATTTCGTGTCGTATTTTCGCTTGGAAAAATAATCCCTCTCTTCTTGGTTCACTAACTTTTCAACTTTGTTTGTATATACCATTGACTCAGCAGTCTTATTTAGACAAAGAAGAGAAGATCAGAACATTATAAGTATCTTTCCCTAAAAGTACCGAATGTTACTTTTTCTGCTCAAAAACACCGCAAAGTGGAAATGTCGTGAGAAAAATGTGGCACGCACACAAAAATAGGTCTAGTTTAAAATCATCTAAAAATGAATTTATTTTTTATCTTTTTGATATGACTGAGACATATCGGTTAGCGGAAATTTAAAACAAACACAACACCGAGAAAACTTTACATTAGTTAAAATTTCAAAGCATACAAACGAAATGTATATGTGTAAAATATATAAGATATTAGTGTAATGTGTATAAAAACTTGGAAAATGTAGCGATAAAACAGTATTTAAAAGAAATTGGATTATCGAATTAAAGAAAAAAGCTCTTTTCTTTACAATATGTCATTCTAAGGACATTCTAGTACTTTTATTCAGTTGCAGTTAAATTCTTTTCAAAGTGCTTTGAATTCACCATGCATCCGAATAAAAATGTTCACAAAGCTGCTCCAGCTCATCCTTCTTGCAAGCATTCTCTATTCAAATTGCGATGAAATGCAAGTTAGTTTTTATATGCATCTTTTGTAATATTTGAAAACTGGGAGTGATGAAACGGCAGTGCAGAGTGTACATTTTATATCTGATCCACTTGGCTTCTACATGCATACAATAAACAGTGTAGCAACGAAAGCATGTTCTGTTGTAGTATAGCCATGGCGTGAGAAGGCGCCAGAAATTGTGTCTCCACCAAATTATAGTTCTTGCACATATGGAGGAGTCGATGCGTGCTTCGAATGAATGTCTTTTCCACTGACTTCTCCTTTTCTACTTCTCCGTAATCCTCCCGTTTTGTTCTTATTCTTGATTCAAAACATTTTAACAATAAAAATACAGAGAAAAGAATTTCATGTTGATAAAACCATACTACATATCAATGCACCCAGTCTAACTTCTCTCATTTAAACATTAAATGATTTTTTCTTTTGCAGTATATTTACTGGTACTAGGTACTAGTACACATGAAAATATCAGCGTGTAAAATAATATCATTCAACGTATATGCATTATATGTACCAGATTGAATTTGAATAAAAAATACAAATAAGTAATTAATTTGTGCTGAAATTGTAAATCAACATATCAAATGCCTGACTTAAATGGAAGATATATATATGAATATGAATATCTGAATGGAAATTTACTTTAATGTCATCATTATTAACATCTTTAAATTAAGATTTCGAAACCTTTGGGAACCTTAATCTCAGTCATAAATCCAAATCCAAGCAATTACATGTCGTTGATGTTTTGCACAAATTTTTTAAAACTTTTCGATACAGCTTGGCTAGAGTACTCATACATTTTTTTGAATATCATCCAAAACACCCTTTATTCTTAAAAATCTAAACCTAACAATTTACCTTCTTAAAATGCTTGCGCAAGCGTCTGGGGAAATCTAAACAAGAATTGCTTTCGAAAGAATGTGATTTTTAACTGTTCTACTCAAGATAAAAGTACAAAAATAGTTTACCTCACCTACTTAATACCATACAGCTCTATACGTTCCGAATTTCATTTTCAATCCCGTCTTTTTAAGACGGTTTTATTTCGTTCGTCGTCTCGTCGACCATTACCATAATGCCATCTCCTCCTCCTACAAAAAGTCAGGAGTAGCTTGCTCGTCCATTTTCATCGTTTCTACCAAAGTCACTATGTAGTAGGAAAAACATGAAAGAAAAGTCGATAAAAACTGTTTTATTGCACTTCCTCCATGTGTTTTTAAAAGGCTAAGTGCCTATCACGTAATCGCTTTTCGTCATGAATAGCATCAAGCATCACCATCGTCATCTTCACCCCAGCACCTAAACTCTCGCAGTTGAGCTGCGTCTAAGCTTTTAAAGAAATCTGAAACAGTAAAGAAAGAGAGTATTGCGGAAGAAAAGTCAACGATGAGAGTTGAGAGCTTTATAAAGGCGATGATGTTGGTGAGCACATTCATAAGAAAAAGTCAACAAAAATGAACAATGCGAGCAAACGAATGAGAACAAGTAGAACGATACACACTTTTATACATTTTCTAAACAATTTTCTCTAGAAATACCATGTCGTCGTATTCTTCTTCTGAATGGCAGAGTAAAGTGAAACGAATAAAAAAGCGCATTCTCCCAGTCAGCCAGATTTTTGTGAGATAGTGAAAAAAGACATAAAACTTGCGTAAGTAATTGTGATTCACGTTTAATGTTCCTCTTTTTTCTTGTAAAGCTTTTCGCTCTGTGTGTAGCCAATAATTATATGAGCTACTTACACAACATTTTTTAGAAATAGTAATTCCAATCCATCCATCCACTCCATAACCATCCCATCTTCATCACAAATATAATCAAGCCCATCTCACTACTATACTATAACAATGCCATTGCTCTGCTTCCTATACCATTCCTTCTTTTTTCTGCTTCCATACATTCGAAAAATTGCTCTTGTTTTTTCTAAAAATTATACACATAAAACAGAAAAAATGACTGACTTTTAGCGAAGTAAGAGCAAGCAAAGAAAAAAAATACTTGAATGCCAATACCAAGACCAAGTAGGTTTCTTCGAAGAAGCCTTCTTCTGTAGAATTTTTTAACATAATGTTTAATCGAACAATTTTCTTTCTTGTACGGAGGCTTTTACGCTGCAATTTTTTCTTATGAAACTCCTTTCTCTCAAGTAAAGTGTTTCTTTTCCATGCTTCAATGCATTTTAAAAGGGATTTTTACTTTTGGCTTGTGATTATCATTTTTTATTTGTAAATTGTGCTGGCTGCTGCTGCTCTTAAACAAAAATCTTTTTTTCCATCGCAAACGATTATAGTTCCAAATTAAAGACTTCCTCTTCCTTTCCACCCAACAACACTAACCCCTCAGAAGTAGTAGTAGAAGCAGTCAACCACATGAAAATTTGTTTCTTTATTAGTAAAGTGCACCTTGAGAACTTTAACCAGAGTAGAGAGATTATTTATTTGTTAAATGCGATTTCTTCATGTGATGATGTACCACTTCATTATTATTTTTTTCTGTAGTAATAATATATCAGGGAAGCAAACGTAGTGGTGATATATGAACCAACCATCACATGAAACACACGTTCACTATGTTGATGCTTAAAATATATTGTTGTATGCAAAGTTCAACAGAATCTAGAGGACTGTTATACACGGTTGGTTTCATGTTTGAAAGCTTATCTTCCTCCCGTTTTGTCTTTTACGTAAAATCGTTGTTCTACAATCTTTTTATTTTAGGAATTTTGGTGAAATACTGGGAAAATCCATGGGTGAATCTGTGCATGTTGAGTGAGAAGCTCCGTGCGCATCTAAATATCAATGCACATGCTAATGCTAGTGGTATAATAGATGTGTATATGCATGATATGATGCAAAACCAGAACACGCAAAAATTTTCACAGCAGAAAGGCGCCACTCGAACAGTAGAACCAAAGTAGTAATGACCATCGTGGTAACTTTACTCTTTCTCAGAGCAAAGATTTTTTTACGCGAGCTGCACGTGAATTTAAAAAAAGGCACTTGTGGTGCACTCTGAGGCTGGATTTAAAGTTTCTGAATGTTTCAATATGTGTCAATAACTATTGTTGGCATAAACAATATAATATATAACTCATGCAGTTTGAGAAATTTAAGGATATTAAAGCAAGTGATTATTTTCTATAAATATACGCATGAATATATTTTAAAAAGTCAAAAATATTTAATATAAAAAAGCATGTTGTATTTTTGTATCATCGATTGTCACCAAACAGTAAACCCATACTAACACTACAGGCTAACTCATCACTTTCATAATCAAATGTACTAAAAACCAAAGCAGAGTTAATTTTAAACTACGAAACTAGGGAAATGCGCTTGTCGCCAGATGATTACAAGCTAGAAACTCAAGAGTCACATAATAGTACTGCTGAAGACCCATAAAAACTTTTTAATCCACTTTGTGCTGCTGTTTTGACACAAACAAAGCATGAAAGTTTTTTTTACGAATGTGAGGTGCAATTTTGTCAGCTAAATGATCCCTTGTTTGTAAGTCTCTGAAACACCGAAATGTTATCAACATTATGATACTGTTACTGTTGAAATGACTCATGAGATGCACTGTAGAAACACGCTCCACCTTCATCTTACATATTATATTCTATACCTACCAAGCAAACTCTGACTTTGTACGTTTACTGTACTAGTATGCACAGTTTTGTCAAACATTTTTTGCTTCGACTGTTGCTGCCTTTTTATGAGATCATCTCTCGTCATTCATCTAACTAATGAAAAACTAGCCACTATTATCAGAAAAAAATGTTTGTATATGTTATTAATAAACACACGAACAACTCGCTGTCGAGAAGTTAAGCATGTCTAGTGAATTCGGAGTTTTCATCATATCTCATGATTTCATCTTTCATCTAGCTCTGCGCCTTTCTCTGCAACGCTGCTCGGCTGTGAAAAAATAAGCAAAAAGTATCATCAACCATCCACTCGCCATAAAGCCTCTCTTTCGACGAGATGTTTTGTTTTTTGTCAAAATATGTAATTTATCCACTACTGCTTTCTGTCTATGTATTTACACTTTTACACTACTGCTAGAGCTATAAAGGAATGTTATGCGCTCATGTTGCTGCTACTACTAACGACACCGCCACCGTACATTATGAGCTGCTTGTGCATTTCGGTGTTGCAACACCATTAACTAAACAAGACAAGTAAAGTAGCAGTATTATTATGATGGACGATGATGATGTTGATGATCCGGCTACATGGGAATTAGCCGTAATGATCACTATTTATTATCCTGATGATGATAATCATTATGATTATGATGGATTCTTTCTCTTCGTTGTGCACATACAAGAGTGTGTCTAGTATGACACACACTCAATTCTCTTTGGGAGTCTTCTTCTTTTCTAGGTATGTGTGCACAGTGAAAATACGCATGCGAATGAACATTAACATATCAAAACAAAAACCTCGCGTTTTGTTTTTGCTTCGTTTTCTCTATCATACCTATTTTGCGGTGTGAGAGAAGAAAAGATCATCGTCTACATTATTAGTGCACACGTACTTTGACAATACAAGACATGCAAACACTATTAAGTAAAAATAGTTGAGAATTTTCATTGCAGACATGATGCGCCTTTTTATTAGCAACAGTGGCGGCAGATTTAGCACTGGTGGTACTAATATTACTGGTGTTTACTGAAATGGTGAAATAGTTGGGTTTAGTCTCAGTTACCTGTGCCGGTATTAAGTATATGGCTTGAATGTCTGATGGCGTTTGCACAAATACATTGTAAGCCATGGTATGATATACGAAGCGATAATGATGTTGTTGGTGTTGTTGATGATATTATAATCAAATATAAATAGTTCATTTTAGTACTTTCTTTCAATTTCAGTACTATTTGTATATCTTAAAACATGAAAACGACATGGGATCAGTGAAGCGCCATATAAGTATTAAAGGTTTATCAACTTATGGTCTGCATTTTAACACATGTCAGACTAATTTTGTGTTCCAGATTAAGCGGTTTGGAGGGAATATGTCCCCATTACAATGGATAGTAGCTTGGCATTGTGGTGTTCGGACAATGTTTTGAACTTGCCATCATCAGTAGTTCACACATTAAAATAGGGGAGAACCATTTCGTGGGAACAAGTGAACAAGGGTGCAGAACAATACATCAGAGCAAATTGAATACATTATTTATTTATAGAGATGACAGTAGAGATATTGGATAGTTGGATTTATCGGATATTTACCCACCTATCTAATATCCATATAAGTATATTACTTGAAGTTTTACTCACCCACTACCACCACATAAGCTGCTGGTGATAGCGGTGCGCGATAAAAGGACAAGAAGCAATGAGGAATAAACGAATTAACAAAAGACTCAAAGAGAACGCAAAATCATCATCATCACCACATTGTTGTGTTGTACGCTTTATCCTTTATGCTTTTTGTACTTTTTACGCGGAGCGACTTTGACTCTGCTTTGCTCAATGAAGATGATGATAAATGAGGACCACCTGTTGAGGCAAGGGCTACTGCACGTACAAGAAAATACTCTCAACAATATAGCACAACCCACAATATTCATATCTACGCAAGAAGACAGTGGCAACGGCAGCTATAATATTGCCTGATGAAAAGCGCATTGATGTGTTCAACTTTCTTTTCCTTTGCTATATATACATATTTGGTCACTAATTCCGTTTGCATTGAACAGAATGAGTGTAAAATGAGTGTAACATTGAATGAATGATAAATCTCTGTGCTTTTTAATGTGTACTGTTCTGAGTACATTGTCTGCAACTCAGCAACATTAAACAATGCTTGAAGGCTTCTTCCTTTTTGTCTCCCAGTCTTGTTAGGTGATTATTGTTTTTGCTGTTATATTCCTTTCCAACTTTCCCAGGTTTTGTCAACTTGAGGTGGCTCCTATTTTCATTCATTTGGTTTTGTTTGTGAAGATCTGAATGATAGTGTTGGTGTTGGCGGTGGCATATCACGCACTTTCATTAAAACATTGCACAGAAAATAAAAGGATGTTACATCCATTGTTCCCTGTCTACAGTCTACACTATTCTTGCTGTATCTTACTACATGCCCATGATCTTGTCTGATATATCTTATTCAAACAATGATCATAGTAAAAACCAACGTGGCATGTCTATTACCATAATACTTTTTCAATGTGATGCAAGTTAATTTTTTGGCAAAACGATAATAAAAATAGTTCACCCACAGAATGGCTTGAGTTTGAATACTTGTGAATGAAGGGGCACTCAGAAGAGAAACGTTGAAGTATGGAGTATAATTCAGACTACATACCACAACTCACAACAAGTGTAAAAAGTAACAATCGTCATCATAGTAGATTGACATTCATACGGACAGATTCACAATGATAATGCAACGGAGTTGCACAATGTTGAGCTTTTGCTGAATAATTTTCAATGTCCTTTTCATCATGATTACCTCCATTTTTCACTTGAATCGCGCAGTCGTTCGCTCATTCATGCAGATATTTTTGTATGTGTGTATTCAGGTAAAGGAAATAGTGTAGTTGATTTTGTCACTTGTTTTGTAACTTTTTTCATGGCTTGTTTTACAATGCGATGATTTTTTCTATCTAAAGCATCCATATACTGTATTCTTGGGCTAGGTTCTTTCAACGAGTAAACAATGTGGTCTTATTGCTTCACAGATACATATTATACGGGGGGAGAAAGGGAAGGGTACCCATTGGGTTTCTACACTCTTTCGGTACAATGTTGACAGCTCAGTGTCCTTTTTACTGGGATGTCATCCACAAAATCAGCCGCGTGTTCGGAATCATCATTTGCCATCTTATTGTGGGTGCCAACTCAACCGGAAGAAATCTCAAAATCCCCTCCTCGGTCTCGTTTTACTTCTGCTTGCTTGCTTTTGTGTGTGGCTCCTTCTCACATTTCTACCATTACCATTATTTGACTGGGCCTACTTTGCAAAGTTACGGTGTTCCTCCAACATCGACATCAACAAAAGCACCACCACTCTCTACGTATGAATATTATTCTCATGACATGATGCGATATTACGGCTCAACAAACCTCGTTTGAGAATCGTGTGCATATTATGTATATAACGTACGTGAATTTATGGCGATGATGATCAAAGATGTGCGAGAGAGAAAGAAAAGCAAAAAAACAGAAGCTAGCTACTTTTGGTTAGTTAGTAAAGTTGCAACTTGTCATGTCATATTAGGTGTACATCTATATTATATAGGCATTATTACAAGAAATACAGATATAATGTTAGCTTTAGAGTGTAATATTTCATTCTCTCTGTGAAGAATCTCACAAAAGCCGTGGGAGTTGATTTTGTGCTGAAAGTTGAGTCGGGTTGCCGTGTCCTCGTGTTACTTACGTTTACACAGTTGGTGGCATTTCTACATGCTCTAATGCGATTCATGTTTGTTTCGATCCAGCAGCTTGCAAGTTTCCACCAATGAGAAATATAATTTTAGGAGTTATTCGAGCATGAATCTAAAAAATCGTGACATTCAAAGCCAAAATTTGAGTTTTGAAAAGCCAGAGAGTAGAGCATGCTAAATTTTTCACACTAAAAGAATCAAGAACCCGCCGCTGCTTGCATTCAAATCCGCTAACAAAAGGGCTGTTTCTTCAGAGAATAGTAAGTTTGTTTTGACAAATTACTTCATGTTGAAGCTTAAGCATAATAGTATAAACTGACTCAAACATAGAAAAGAGGTTATGATTAGTTGGTTAGCAGAGAATGCTTTCTTGCTCGTCTATCTTCTGTCAAAAAGCAACAGTGTTCGATTTGACCGATCTCTAAAAATACATGGCTATGCTCTTACGAGCACTGTACATTCTAGAACAAGCACAGCAACAGCAACACTAAAGATTTACATTGAGATTAGAGCAATCAAAATTATTAGGGTAATTAGTAAATAGAGCTCTTGTATGACTGATTGCTTTTCTGTGAGCTTTTCATTCATTTTCGGACTGTGTGACATGCAGTAGCAATACTAGCAACATTGCTTCTCAATTTCGGGTTTACTCAAGACATATCCTATGACTGGATATTGAGTTTAAGCGAAACTACACTTAAAGCTTTTTCATTTTTATTACACCTGTAATTCACGCTCAAGAAAATGGAAGAAAATTAGTTTGCCTTCATTATTATTACCCACCATCACACCACTACAAATATAAGGCTCAGCTCAAGAAATGTGAAGTGCTCTCATTAACTCAGCAGTTTAGTCACCTGAACTGGCTTTATTGGTACCAGTGCCGTTGCTTACATGTAATTTCTCCGCTTCTTAATATTTTGTTTATAATTAACTGCATGCACGGTTTCACAGGCGGATAATTTGCATTTGGTTTGAACTTAGGAACAAACAAATCATTAGAAATCCACTCAAGAGATAATAATAATTCCGTGCCTGAGTTTGTTTTTATTGATAACTGCCCTGGCCTCATATGTTATAGGTGGCGTTATGTATTAAATAAAATAGATAAATTGGGAATGTTGCATACATTACAAGTTGTGCTTTTATGTAAATAACATTTTTATACTAATATATCTGCTTTTAGGAAAGCTTAAATGTAAAGGAATAAATTATTGATAACATCCTGAAAGTTAAAAACTTTCTAAAACTAAAATAATTGAACCTCCAAAATGTCATAAAATAACAATTAGTAAAACATCAGGGTTATGTATTTATGGATCTGTAAAAGTCATTCATTTCCCAGAAAACATGGTTTCAACATTAGCACTTGTAGAAAAAAACATGATCGTATTCCGTATGCTTATGTTATTAGTAAAATCTATGCACAAAAGCTTAACACATTAGAGTTGTGAATAAAACATTTGAGCTACTAAAATAGTAACGATTTTATTATTACCATTTTGACATATTGGAATTATTAAAATGATAATATCTACTGTTGAACACACACAATGCCTTAGACACGTACCATGCAAATGCTTTTGTTTAACTTTTAGACAGAAACTATTACCAGGAAAAGTTTTTATTGTTGCCTCTTTTACTAGGTATACATATATTATCGGTATCCATTGTGGGGTCGTGCACCATTGTATTGTGCAAAAGAAAAAAAAAACTAAGAGCTATTTTTTATTCCGGGTTTCCTTCAACAAAACCATTTAGCATTTACCTGTTTACTCAAATACACTTTAGCATCATAATAAGTAATAGAGAACATTACAAAAGAAGCGTTGAAGGAGCGAAAGAAAGAAAAGCAATTACAATTATTTACTTAACCTCTCTTTCTCTTCATTCTTTGCCTATTTGTGTACCGTCGAGGAGTCTTTTGAGCACTGGATACCGGTAAATGTATAAATACATTCTACCATTGTTGTAAGTGGCTTACCTGCATAACGCATGCAATAATAGGTTTACTTAAATATCTGGAAAGAAATTGGCTTATTTGAGCGAAACGATTACATGAACAATTGGGTATTTAAGTACACAAACGGCACATGGTCTTTATTATATTTTCCATGTTCTTTTTCTCTCTTTCGAGTCAACGTTTTAGTGATGGTAATGGTGACGATGATAATGATGATTATCCCCAGCGAAGAGTCATGAAGTTACAATTTCTAAGAAATCCAGCAAATATCACCTGTTTGCTTACCTTTTTCACGGTATTCAATAACTTCTTGTGTGAGGAAATTCAATGTTTTCCTAAGTTTAACCTTCCGTAAACCGAAAAGGGAAAATATGGGTAACTTACTTGTTGTTTAGAAGTCATAATGATGATTGCATTTAACAAGAGCTCATAAATCTCAAGAGATGAACCTGTTTGGTAAAAAGCCGATACTTATTTGAGGAAGATATTTTATCATGCGAAATAATAGCGGTATTTCCTATTTTTCAGTTTTCAGTAACCTTTCTATTGTTCCCTGTAGAGCAATTACCAGGGAGCTTATGACAAGTTGACATATTTAGTGCGTTATGGGTGTCAATGATTTTGTTTAGATGATCATTTCACAGCTAAAATATCACGATACAATGTGTCGAATAAAAACTAAAATATTGTCTTGAGCAGCTACCACACTGCACTTATGTGGATACTAAGTTTCATAAGCACACAATTTCAACCGCGGCCGATGTAGGGATTCAAACTTTATTAACCCATCCTGTCTGAATAATGCCCTTACTGTAATTTCAATTATGAAGATGCATTTTACAACATGTTTAGGAAATAAAAAATAATACAGCTACTATGTGCTTTGGGAAGTATAATTTTGAAATATAAGAATCTGTAACTAATGCCGAAAGCGATGCGACGCTCGCATCTGACGACCAACCACCGACTTATGTCCCTTTCTCAGTTAAACTCAATGAACATGGGTCGTAAATACTATGGATAATGGTACTGTTTTAGATCGGGTGCAACGGAACAATAATCATTCTAGATTCTTGTTTGATATGAGTTTTTTGTGTGTAACAAAACACAAATATACAACAATAGTTATTACGATATCTTTCAAACAAAGTCACAATGATTTTCTCGTGGAACGAAAGTATCAAAAGAAAAAAATTGTGATTTTGAGATATAAGTGAAAAGAGGTAGATTTATGTGAGTGATATAGATGTAATGTTACTTTTCATGGAATGCGTATGGTGTACAGTGTACATTATCTATTTACAGTCAGCGTTGGATTTTTACTGTTGTATTTTACAGTGCTACCGACGTGGTGGTGATAATAGGAACCCCTGCAGAGTTTTCGGTATGTTTGAGTTGAGAATCCCCGTCAAGATGAGATGAGATTAAAGTAGTAATGCAATTATCACAAAAGGTAAAACTGGTGAAGATGTGCCTTTAGAAGAAAATGCTGAATGTGGTAGTAAATAGATAAGATGAAAGACAAGTACAGTAGTAATGATACTACATGACTACCAACACAAAAATTCATTTCTGTTTATAAATCAGCATGTATCATTGTTTCCTATTGTCTCACATACATTTTGGTTGCATGTCAATGTATTGTATGTTTTATGTTGTTTAATTAAAAGCATAGACTTAAATTGTGTTATCTATTTTTAAACAAGAAACCGTCTCTGGTAAACTCTAATTTCTTATTTAGCGTACATTGGTACATAAGAGTTTTCCTAATCTACAAAAAAAATGTTACCAGAATTTTGTTACTCCAACATTTTTATTAGTAGAGACCAAATTAAAATTTTAAAATCCTTTTAGTGTTGTGAAAGCCAAGAATGAAACAAAAGTATTGAATCTCTATCAAATAAAGAATTGCGGCACATTCCATTTTGACTAAATTTGTTCATGTCATTTATTTTAATTTGTGTGGATCGTAAAGCATCTTTGCATTCATCCGGATTCAAATGTTAAAATGAAAGAATAAAATGCGATATTTTGTGTAAATCGATTTAAAAGCTTTTCCCCGAGATTATTCACGTAGCTCACCTCACGTCTGTGTCTTTGTGTAAGTGATTTCAAGAGAGCTTTGATTTTTTTGCTTTCTTCACATTTCTATCATACACTTGTTCTTATCTTTAGTCAAACAATTCTGATAAGTATATAAGTATATGGCGGCATTTTAAAAATGTTTTCTTGTTTTACAAATGAAAAGTTCATAGGATTGCATGATGTTTCACACTGCGTACTTTCTTAGATTTTTCAGTTTTAAAATGGATTATTTCTGAATACATTATGCTGTTAACTACCCTCCTTCAACAAAGAAGTCTAGCCTTGTTTTGATGGATCATTAAGATCTTGTGGATCAGTTCAAAGCATCAAATATTCTATTTTCACTTTTCCATCCACTTCACGTGTCCTGTACATTTGCAGCAATATTTCTGTTTCTACAAGTGGAAATCCGGGTGGAGTGTGTGGGGGTGAGCAAAAGTGTCATACAGTCGCAAGAAAAAACAAGTTTAAAAAGAAAAAGTCAATGGAAAAGTTCCAAATGCTATCGACCATTCTCAGCTCACAGTCATATCAGATATATGATATAACATTTCATGGAAAAGAATTAAAGACTAGCGAACTCATTAGATATAAATGTGATGTGAAGTAGATTTTGGTTCAAGAATAAAAAACGAAGAAGCATTTCCGCTGAGAACAATTGGTATCCAGCCGAGTGTGGAAAATTTTCTCTCGAGTGAAAAAATCTTTTCTTCGATGAAGATTTTTTATTGTCTCATTCAATTCATCTAACGTACCAAATAGTTTCTCCATTCACTTAAGTTGTATTTGAAGATTTTGCTTGACTCTTGTACAACAGCAGTAAAGGAGATCTATGGTATTCTTTCGTGAAAATAGGTTTAGCTAAAGATGAAGTAGGGTATGGTATGTATCCAAAAGACGCTTACGCTCAACTGGCTCAACTGTCTCTATTCATATACAATGTAGATTATTTGTGAAGCACAAGTTGAATTTGCCATTTATAGCTTGCTTCCGATCTAATGATTTTTAACGTATATACACAAAGTTACCGTTTGCTCAAGAAACGGTAACAAACATGCCTTCAGACTACAACACATGTGACACATCACAAAACATTGTACGTTTACATCAAAAAATTTTGTCAACTTTATTCTGCGGGATATAAATTATCACTTCCAAGTAAAATAGCTTATTATACGCTGCAGTGATGTAAGAATACTCCAGTTAGTACTTTTTGGTAATAGAGAAAGAGCGAATGGAACACTCACGCATCTTGCATCTCTATGTCTCCCTCGCTCCTAACTCCAAAAGCACACATTACAAAAAGTGCGTGAACGCTACCCCTTATGAAGCTTCATGAATGTATGAAAAGGACAAACGGAGAAGGTGACGCCCTCAAATTATAGTCAGCTCTAGCAGCAGGAGACGAGCGAGCGAGAGCAAGAAAGGGCAAACACAGACGAAGCAAGGCCAATACTTATGCCCCATACAACGCTGCTGCTGTGCTATTCGTTTCGTCGTCTTTTATTTCATCAGAGCATAAAAGCCATAAAGCCAAAAATGCACTTCGTTATTGGATAAGTCCAGGCGCATTTTATGGACAAATTGTACATATAGCGCAATAATAAAAAGATTCATATCAATAATGTGTTGGTATAACCAAACAACAATGGAATTACATTAGTATTTTATTCATCCCCTCTCTTTCATCACCACCAACAAAAATTCTTTAAAAACTTTGCATGACGATGATGCTTGTGCGGGGCTGACTGGGGATGGAAATGCCAAGCAAAGAAGAAGAGAAAAAAGTAGTAATAAAAATGAACTCTTTTGGATATCGTCATCCTCCTTTTTTATATAATCATATCACACTCATACGGTGCTCCTTTTGTTGTCTGTATACAACTATAAGCATAGATACACACTGTCAAAAGCATACAAGCAGATGAACATCCTATAATAAGGAAACTGAATACAAGTTACATTCCCAATTTCTTTTGATTGTACTTTTATTGCCTTCAAGTTGACTCTCTTTGCCCTCTCTGCACTTCTTCTGCAAACCCAGACCAACATTTATGTGTATGTGCCTACGAAAGAGCCATGTGAAAAAGAGAATTAAATTATTCATGGAGTTTATCAAGGTGTGGCTCGAAGCATCAATCGATAATATTATTTTCCCCACTACTACCATCAGTTAAGGTCTCAAGTAGTGTGCATTATTAAAGGCAAGTACCAACACCACATTATATTCTACACATAAATATATATATAAGTAGGTACAAGAGTTACATTGTGGAAAAAAGCCAAAAACAACAACAACAACAACCATGCTTACACTTTATTTCTCCCATGTTTGTTACGTGCATAATGTACTTTTAGGGTTTTCCTCTCTTTCATGTTCCCCATTAAACTTTCATTGCATTTCAAACCTCGGGAAAAAGTTTTCTTCCTCCCAACCACTACCAACTACCACCACCACTATTGTCGCATTTTTTAAAAAAGTAAACAGCCCTAATACATCTAGGCAATAAAATATGCTGGAGCTACAACACTTCCATCACTATCACGAATGCTTCTCCAATAAGTAGACCTTTGACATGTAGTACCTACCTACCTACTTCACTTCTTCCGTGCGAGGGAGGATAACATATGTTCGTGGACTGTATATCTGGGCTGCGTATGTTTTGCCTGGAATATTTATGGGCGCTGTGGGATTTATCAAGTTTTCATTTACGACATTATACATACAAGTCCAACTATTTCATGTTCATGACATCAGCGACAGTACAATGACGACTATTTTCATATATGATATTTTATAGGTTATATATCTTGTCATCTCTGAAAAGAAACGGTGTGCGCACTCAACAATCATCAACTTTTTATTATCAGCCAAAAAACCAACAGGGCATGCATTCATTTGTCAGTTTACGTATCAAGTTCAAAATGATAAAAATTACTAAAACAAAAGTAAACCACAAAACTTGTCATCTGACAAAAAATGACATTCGTCCATCCAATATGTCACTACAATACACGCATGATATATTTCTACATGAAGACAAACATTTATATTTCAAGAAGGTTGACCGCAATAAAGTAACATCGGCAATAATGTAAGCAAAACTTTTTTATATTTTCGTGTTTTCTTGGGTCTAATATTGTAATGTGACAGAGAGTTTAAGGTGCGGTACTATTATTACTGGTAATATATGTTTTGTTCTGAATGCATGCAGATTCTTGGTTTTTCGGATCGTCCTCCTGGAAGAAAACAACATAATGATAGTCCTACTAACCCGTCTGGCTTTTTTCCGTCGCTTGCACAAAAATGGGCAGCCGATAACGACGGAAGTTTTTGGAGAGCGACAATAGCACGTTATTTAAGCCTGGACATGTATTTAACTTTGATACATAGGTAGTTACATTTCCTACTTCATGGGTGTACAGCCAAATAAACACTATACATCATCATTTAATGCTAGCTATGCGCCATATAGATGGTTGTTTTTTCTTTCGCATAAATGTATAATATTATTTGAAAATCTGTCACAAAGCCGCACTAATGTAAATGTATCTATCAAATGCTATATAAATATATTGATAATACACCAATTTTTTTTATTTTTCTTTCATCATATACTAAAAACTACACTAGGACAAACATACCTAAATAAAGGTTCGATCTTATATTCTGTAGTACTTTATACTTTACATAAACCTACCTTGCATTATTGAATGAAGTTTGTTATTTTTTATATGAAGTCAATACTCGAAAGTTTTTCAATGTACTATCAACTATAGAGGGCACGTAATGGGTACATCTAAACCCAAATCGTTGATATTCGATGACGAACATGAGGCACATTTTTTGATATCTATACTACGCAACCAAGCATATTATATTATAGTAGAAGAGCGGAGGAAAAAACAAACTTTTTTCATCGCTTTTTCCAGTCTGGATGGAAAATTCTGTACACTCGTTTTGGCACTACTCTATAATTTCCACCCAATTATCTTTACTTTCATTCCTCTTCTCTCTTTTACTCCTTTTGTGAAAACACAGTATAATTCTGAGTGCACCTCCACAGACATAAGGTTTATATATTTCTTCCATATACACAACTGAAACATGGCTGCACATCGTTTTCATGGAACAGCTTTTTATATGAATAAAAAAGTCTCCTCTCTCTCTCTCTTCACAAAAATGAGCATCGCTATAATAATAATCATCGTAGTGAATAAAATATAAAACATGTTGGTTTGTTGGCAATAAGATAAACTTGATGAAAACTATATAAAAGTATAACAACTTCAGACAAACAAATTTTTTCACGAATTCCCCATATAAGCAAACTCTTTTTTATGCTTATACAAAGCCAAAACTAGCTAACTTGGAATGCTAACTAACAAAGTTTTTTTTTCATTTCAGTATTTTTCGAGTTTACGATGATGACAAATAGAAACTTTTTTCATAAAACTTTTTCGTGTTGTTATCGGTATCGTATTGTTACACTATGATGAAAGTTTGCTAGAAAAACCTTATAACTTTTTAATATCAGTATTTTCGTGTGGTTCTTGACAATTGGTAAAGAAGTAGAGGAAATATCAAGCCAGCAGCTTTCCTTTTACGCTAGGTTCGACATCACTTGTTTTCTCAATTTGGATAAGTGTAAAGGCAAGAAATGGAAGAAGTTTAATAAAATGAAAAATGTTTCAACCCTTATTTGTAGGTTACAGCAGCGTCTGCTTCTCCTCTGTTGAACTTATTTGATTTCGACATGTTATTGACGCATGATATGATGATGTGTGGGGGTTCAAAAATTGAAACGAATACAAGAAGATGAATTACGCTGATATACGGAAATTAAAAAAGATGGATGGTTGGACGGATGCGTGAACGAAAAAGGGTAAATGTGGAAAAGCTTTACTCGTTTTGGGAAGCACACTGGTGAATCTGATGATAATGACGATGATGGTGGTGAGGTGGAAAAGATATACCTACATGGAGTTTGGAGAGGTTGCATTTGATCGTGTCTCCCCACTTGTGTTTTATTTTTTGAAAATGAAAACACCTTTTATGTTGGCTCCGGTTGGAAGAAATGTGCTGTATTTTAACTACTAATAATAATAGCAGCTGAAAATAATGATATAGTAGTTTCTTGTGAAGTGGCTAGACGGTTTCGAGAAATCATTCAAAATAATACATGCTTGTTTGGTACAGGAACTGGATCTTCTTCATGAAAAATGTGCGTCTGTGTAGTATTATGATTTGCAATATGTTTATAGAATGGGAGTTCTCTAAAAAGCGATAACTCGATCGAGAAACCATAAAGTTTTGATAAAGATCATAATGGAAACACCAGGCAGTGAAGGTCAAGGATTCCGTTCAAACCAAAGATTCCAATAAAACTTTATACAACATAATTATTTGATGAAACAATTATTGCATATTTCATTCCATTGTCAATTGCAAACATTGAAAAATAGAAACAAGAAACGAAAGACAAAATTCCTCAACAGCTTTTATTGGCAAAGAAAACCGTATGATCTTGATCATGCCATTGTAGTTCATATAAGTTATGCGTGTACAACTAATACAGACGGTATGTTATATGTACGTCTGACACGTCGCGTCCTTTTCGCTTGACCATGGCAATGTTGGCTTAAATTGCTAAAAGAAGTATAAAGAATTCTACAAAATCGTCACGTGTGCACGATTATAAGAAATGTTTTTTATGTTGCAGCCACTTGCAAGCTGTAGGTTTAGAGAGATTATTCGTCCTTATAGATTTTTACATGCAACATCAGGGCAGTTACAAATATTTTTTTATTCCACTGGCAAAAAAAATATATATCTATACATTTTATGTCTACCTACCTCCCGATAGAATTTGGAATTGCTATCAAACTGCAAAAATAAACGTAAAAATGCCAGCAAAATTCTTTATCGAGAATACATAAACATAACGAAGCCTAAACGAAGGTTTCGAAATACCCAAAGAGAAATTTTGTGAGAAAAAATTATTATTTTTTTCTGTTTACTGCTGCGGATTTCATAGCTACTGAAACCAATTACGCAATTCAGCAAAGCCAAGAAGATAATTGACGTTGATCACGTCCGTCAATGATACATAAAACAGAAAGACGTACATAACATTCTATTGTAGATTTCTTGATAAACAAAAATGAATATAGTTTAACCATACTACTGCATGTTTTATCTATTGACATATATATTTGATAGCTTTAACGTAAGTATGGATCACTGTTTATAGATTCACATAGCACAAAGTCGAGCATAGGTCAATCCAACTTTAGCAAATAGATTGACTTCTATATAAAACCTACATTTGAATTTAACAATAATAATAATAATTGCCTTTCCACAATTTATCTTGCCGAATGCAAAATTAGCGAATAATGGTAAAACACAAAAAATATTTTCATTAGGGATACACATATAATGAAGATAATCATAGCTTGTATGAGTATTACACGCATTTATACAAGTTGGAAATAATAATTTTTGATTGGAAATCGTTTAAAATTCCCATACGAATTTGTTTTCGACCAGGTTAATAATAGTAATTTAGGCAATGTAAAAATGCCAAGGATTATTGCTAACATAACATGCATGCGCATATAATATAAAAAATCTAAAACAGTTAGGTACGTACACTATCAGTTTAGATAAGAGTTTTTGTGTCCTACAGTGTTTTACACTGAATTCACAATAAAAATCATTCACCGTGAATAAGGATCATCATCATGTTGACAATGACAAAATATATGGGACATTATTTGTCTTTTTCCGATTGTGATTTCATGCTTGAGAACCTCACGACGGCATTTGCTTGGCTGGTTGGTCACATCATCAAAAACGGCTCAGCTTCTTGGAAAAATGCAAAAAGAGAATGATTACCATTCCCCCAATCCCCCATCGAAGAAAAAAGTAATTCTTGCAATGCGCAATGTAAAAATGTTGTGTTCGATTCAGTTGGAACCATTGCCAGTGCAGGCGTGTGTGCTTCTCGCAAGCAAGTACGTCCTCTCAGTCGGTGATTACAATGGCACGAACAGCGCAGCAATATGCCGGCCCAGCAAGTGACAATTTCTAATTCTGAATTCAAAGCTCAAAGTAAGAAATAACTTGATTGACATTGACATGAGTAGTTCTCCTACATATGGATTAGGACAGACCAAAGAGTGCTCTTTTGGTTTAGTCGACACGTTTGATTATTTTTAGCCAGACATTGCCTTCGGGTATCATAATGCATTCCTTGTGTTATTTCGACACGCGATCATGTGGGGCAGTAAATCAGAAAAATGGTTATTATCTCCAATTACCATTTTGTCATTCATTCATGAGCAGTCACAAAAGCAACACAAAGTGTGTTCCACTAACACTTTAAACATTTTGACACTTTTACTGGATGTACTACCTGACTATGAAAATAGATTACATTCAATTTCAATTCAGTTAGTGGTTTTCATATAAATTGACACGTAGAACAGTGTTTTCAGTTAGTCAGAAATGAAGAGTTATGCAACACCAAATTGTACTTGATCTCGTGCGGTTGTACTTTGATAAAACTGCAACTTCAATACCATTTCAGTATTCGATTCAAATGCTCATACTTTATTGAAAATGAGAAAATGCAAAAAAATATGATTGGATTTTGTAAAATTTAAAAGCGCATCTTTTGTGAAGATGACAAATCATAATTATATGTTTTATCGTTCCTCGTTCATTGGTATCCGCTTTGGTCAATGCTGACCTTTTGGAAAAAATCATAATATCCGTCATCGCTTCGTCATATGTGTTTTAATGCATCAGGAATGTTTTTCGCAATGCAATTAGTCTTAAATAGACCGCCGACTTTAAATGCGTCAAATTTTGTATGTCAATGCCGATATTCTGACAGAAACTTTATTATTGGGGTATTTGGTTCAAGGCAAATGACTTTGTTTGATCTTCATATTATTGTTTCTAAGTGAAATTTTAATCTAACAATGAAGGTATTAACAGTAATAAATCGGGTCACTTAAAGTTCGGGACAACTACTAAATAGTAAGGGTATTTCATATGTCTGCATCAGCTTACCCCAAATTCGGTTAATCATATTCTGCCACATCACCACAACATAATATACCTATATGAATACAAAATGTTAATCATCAAAAGAGATGGGAGACACAACGATTATTGAATACTTATATACTCAAACTGAATAACTATCATTTTGCGCATAAAATGCACTACTTGAACTGGAATAGGAGGTAGTGTGGGGGTTGCTCTTAACTATCTGTAATTTATCAATTTTTTGCAGATTCTTCATTCTATTTTATAATATTTTAGCTTTAAAATGTAGCATTTTCAATCGGATATATCACACTTTACAAACCATTTATTATGCATCTTACTTTCAAATATTGATACATTTTTCTTCTCTATAGTACTCATTGTTAATTGCTGAAAAATTTTCAATACATACATTTTAAATAATTTTTAAAGTTCAAGTATGCTCAACTCATTGCATTGTTTACAGCCTAAGCTTTTTTCTGACAGATAGGTATACATTGTTACTGGGTTAAAAAGTACATCCATGGCATCATGAATGTTGGCATGTTCCACTGCAAAAGATAAGTATCAAGGCAAATTCCTTGTTCTTTTATGGTTCTTCTCGTCATAATAGTATGGTTTTGTACATACCACATGCTGTGATGCGTTGACATGATGGTGCTTCTGAAGCGGTAGAAGAGCCGCTGCGCTATAGGTAGTAATTATAACATTATTGGCACGTCATGTCATGTCAAGAAACTGTAGGAAAGGGGGAGAATAAAAATATGAAATTTATTTATGAGCTAACTGCACATACTCCATATTACTTACGGAGACTCTGGACACGACGAAAAAACATTTCCACCTAAACCCTAAGGTCGGGGCAATACCAAGAAAAAGTTAGTGTGCACAAACCAAACAAACAAATAAACAAAAGATATCAAGTTTTATATTTTTCTTCCTTCTTTTGTTTCCCCAACTTTTTTTTGCCTTCCGTTACCGAAAATTCAGAAAATATACAAGACAGTCATTTTTGTGTCATGAAACAGCAAACACGATATTTTTTTCGAAAGTTGCCTACCTGTTCCATGACACGAAAAAAAGCTACATGTGGCACATGCATTTTCACTACAACCACCATTAAAATCTGCTGTAATATATCCCACTACAATACCCATAAACCGACAATTTGAAAGTTACAGAGGTTTGGTTTTACATGCATGCATTATGCATAAAACATTCTCATTAATAATGTATATAAGGAGCCTCCTTCATCAGTATTTCATATCAGCAGCACTAAACCTAAACCCTCTGGAACAAGACAAAGGGGAAATACATAAGGTACAGGGAAGCCAGAAAAAAACCTTCTTAATTATTTAACTGCATGCTCAGTGTTAAGTCAATTATTCCCTGCCAACTGCTCATTAAAAGGTGAAGACCTTTTTACTACCAGCGCAGCCTTTCAGCAAACACCCACTGACTGTGTGTCCTTCCAGTATACTTTTTACCAAACCTAAACTAAGTTATGATGGCATTTGACTACTTTGCATTATTCAATTATTCAAACAAAACAAAATATACAACAAAAAGTATTTCACTCAGGATATTATCGATTTATGAGTTGCTAAACTTTAACTGTAACTTACATTCATAACTTAATAATTTTAATTGCCATTTCCATTGACTATGCAGTTGCAGGTGCAATTCTCTTTTGCTAGGCATTTTAGCATGAAAAAATGCGTGAAAAAATAATTACCGAGAAACGTTCAATGAAGGACTTTCTCTTGTATACAATAACAGCACAATGTATAGTAACTGCGCTATTATTTGATTATCCAGTATATAAATAACTTGCACTTACGCTACCACTTTGTTTTGATTGTGATAATTACAGTTTTGTGTTTCAATCACGATGATAAAAGCAAGTGTGGAAGACCAAGACGATAATAGCCCTATCATCAAATTTATAATCGCCACTATACTCATAATCGTCGTTAACACGGCTAGTATTAATTGAAGTTTACAAAAATACATACACTTTGCATGCAAACACATAAAGGCACAAACCTATATACTTGGCCACGGTCTTTAATTTTTCTCATGATAATCATAATTATCATAAACGTAGTATATATTTGGTTAAAATATAAAAGCAAGGGTGAAAATTGCCTACGGGGTTATTAGCAAAATTATGGCAGCTTATTAGGATTCTGAAAATTTATAATGACACTTAACCAGAATGCATGTTATTTAGGCGGCTGCGTACTTGATACACGAGAACTCCCAAATAAAGAATGAAATACCAACACCCGGCGGAATAATGTAATTGAATAGTGGTTAAAAGGAAAGAGAACAAAATATATAGACTATATAGTAATATCTTGTACGATGGCATTTATAACGCTATAACCTACCCCAACAAAATCGTACGTGTGTGCATATAATAATGATGATGATAATACGATGATGATAATGACTGCCCATTTTGCCACGACATAATAGTGTTCCTTATGTGCCTATATATGCAATATATATAGTAGCAAACTACTTTATACTCCATGCTTTACTAACCGAAACCATTATTCCCATATCATCATAATCATCATCATCAAAGTAATCGTGGTTATTTACTAGTCTCAGATAAAAATTTTGGTCTTGGTCTTGAAGAATAAAGAAGAAAATGAGACCGTTTTAGTATTATACACGATGAAATGGTGGCGGTATAGCAGGTATAGTGTGTAGTAGTATTTGATAGCATTATTGCAGAGCAGTAGTTCACTGTGCTATTGACTGTTATTGTTAGATCCTATTAGAATGCGTAAAACTGTGCATGTAGTACAGATTATATTGTTTTGGAGTCAAGTGCAGTGTCAAATATAACGTTCTCTTCTCAATTTTCCTGGGTAATAGCCGTAATCACGAAAAATTGTTACCATTATATCTCCATTTTCTTTTTGTGGTGGTGTAAGTAAGGAAAGGATAATAATAAAGACATTATCTTATCAACTTGTGGATTAACAAGAAAAAAGATGAATGAGTTTATACATAGGTGTAGGCAGCAACCAAGCATAATCGAATCAATTTCAGTATTTTTTGTCCCATTGTGTGGTAAACGCATGTTCAGCTGTAAAAGAATGAATGAAATATAATGAGTCATGATACTGCAGTTCACTTCATTCATCAAAAATCAAGAATAAGTGGAGTAATTAACCTTTGTAAACTTGATAAAGACGCGATGATGATTGGTTGGGTGATGGTGATTGCAGTAAATTAATTGGCAAATTAGTTTCTCTCATTGGCTTATTTTGCTTGTGGTTTTTCCTTTATTTGTTGGCTGACAGAGTATACTTTACGAATAATGTTTTCTATAAAATGATTAAGTCTGCACATTCATCCATTTATAGCGTAAAAGTGCCGTCGTCACACCAGAAGAAAGCCGTGCATTTTGGCATTCAATTATTCAATCATCATAAAAAGTAATCATTGTTATTAACATCACATTTTATTATCATCTCTTCACTATCATATTCTCTTTTTTTCTTTATTTCTTTGAAAAACTGACACTTCTTTGTTGGGAGAAGAAAGAAAAGTAAAACAGTATCAAACATTTGTAAGAATCATGGTTGAAGTCCGATGGAATGTAGCAACGAAACTGAACCCAACATTTCTGGTTTACCTCGCATAATTTTTATTTTATTATTGTTAATTTGAATTGTTGAACTACTACGAAACAAACAGGAAAATTGCCATATAATTATGATTATCATATCAGTTTTATGTGCCTGTGTGAATACATTTTGCATTACTATTATAAATTATAATTATAACTTGTACGATTTTCAAACAGGAATCAGTACGTTTTTTGGATGACTTGTGGAAAATGGATTTTAATGACGTGTGGGTAGAAGATTAAAATAGTACTTGGTTACAAAAGTGTGTATGAATACTGTTGTAACTATCATTTAATGACGCTCATCATCCTATTGATGATAATATTTATACGGCCATTTAATCAAATAGCACTACAGAAAATTCATAATATTATTATCATCAAATAAGTTTTATGCTGTGATAATAATAATAATAAACGATAACAATCAGCACAACTTTTATGCTCGTAATGAATGATCATCATCATAAGCAAGAAAACCTATTCTAGTGTGTCAGCAACACAAGCAAATTCCAGAAGAAAACAAGGGGTTGATTTTCATTTCAGGGCAGGTTTTTCTTTTTATGCATTTTTTCTTTTGAATTCACTCACTTCTTGGTTAGGCTTTTACCCTCTGGGACAATATTTTGTTGAGTTTGCTAATTTTATTACTTGTTCATTTCTAGTGAGGTGGTGGAAGTGATAGTAGTAGCTGGCTGGTGTGGGGGAGTAAACGAGATAAGAGAAAAATAGAAATATGTATCATTATAATTTACGCATAAAGCCGAGAAAAGAAAAACTCAGGGAGTTTTTCTGATTTCCCTCAAGAACTAGATACTAGGGAAAATTGAGAAAAGAATCGAAAAACTTTTTTTCTGTTTGTCAACTTTACCGTGTGCTTTTGAATGAGTTTTTTTGCTTTAAAGGAAACTGCAAGTTAGTAGGTAAATAAATGTATAAAGACGTTTGAAGGCATAAGAGTTTGAAAAAGAGGACGTAGGTAATAAATCTCCTTTATTACTCTTTGCATTTTATGCATTAAATTATGTTGTCGGCAAAAGAGCTGCAAATGTTATTATTGAAGGGCAGAGGAATTAGTTTTTAGAGGAAGAAAAAAACTGGAAAAATAGTATTTTTCGTTGGTAATATAAAATGAAGAGGCAGGCTCTGAAAATCGTTTTCTGTACACATTAAAATCAGCTTTACTCTTACAGTAAAATGATTTTTTAGAAAATATTATTTTATACATATTCCACTGTACCATTTTAGTGCTAGTTCTAGCCTTTGGGATTACACCTGAAAATACAACGAGAAAGAGACCTTATGAACATGATGATATTGATAATATTACACTTGTATCTTTTGTATTTATACAGTTGTATATTTATAGTTAGGTTTACTATTTACGAGCGCTGGGAAATATACAAGTGCCATGAGGCAAAGCAGGAAGATTTTTCGCTTACCCCACCACACCAGAAAAGCGTTTCATAATTTTAATGCTTTCAGCAAAAAATGAAGTTAATGATATGATACACATTCGATACTTCATATTCAACGGACACATGCACGAAAGAAAAATGCATGGTACACGTTTTGCCTGCTGTAGGCTTCACACCATGGATTACTTCATACTCACCGGCTAACTCACACCACCAATTACAAGTTAGAGTGAGCAAAAATAAACGATAGCCTTTAAAACCAGATCAGATCGCATTATGCGTTTAAAACAATAACCATTTTAAAACGTGTAAAACATAAAAATAGTGAGTAAATTCGCATTAAGTGCTGCACCACATTAAGCCAACAGCCATCGAAATAAGCTTATAATAATCATTTCAATATTTGATATTTGTCAATTTTTAATACTATTTATCAGTATTTTCTGGTATTCTACCACCCAATCTTTTAATGCTACCCACAATCAAAAAGAGACGAACAAAATCGAAAGTAACCATATATCTCACACTTCATGATATAAGAGACTGGGTGATTAGATGTGATGCAAAAATGCATGTGTTAACGTTGCGCTACCACCCGAGCAACCATACATGAGTAAAACACGTGTTTTTTTCGTGGATTCGGGGTATTTTTTGAGTAATTTGAAAAGTACCCTACTGACTTGAATTGTACACGAATTGTACACGCTTCCCTTACATTACAAAAACACGAATTTGACTCAACTTCTACTATGCTATGACAGTATAGGATTATCCCAACCATTGAGCATGAACGAAATCCGGAACCTTTGAGACAATGTTTATCTTCCAAGTTAAAAGAATTTCATTGTCCATCATACTAATTTTCTGTGCTTATAATGAGTTTTCTGAAAAACCGAAAAACGCGACGAGCATTAAACAAGACCAACATTGAATCATTAAGGTTAATAAACCAACACCGGCCACATTTATCAGAAACAGTCTCTCCGGTGTCAATTAGTGCTGAAGTTAATGTACCTCAACCGGACCATTACCCGGATTATCATGTTTTAAGTTCAAGTGATGAGTGTGAAAGCGTTATAAGTCTTCAAAATTCGGACTCTGAAGAATCATTGGACAACTATAACAGTAAATTCACAAAATGTGTTAATGAAGCAGTAAGCTTTAAAGAAGCAATACAAAATTGGTCATTGCGACACAATATTACACACTGTGCAACAACTGACTTGTTAAAAGTTTTAAAAGGTCACACATGCTTTCAGACTTTACCGTCGGACGCAAGGACTTTATTACAAACACCGCGGTATTCAACTGTGACTGAGGTTTCTCCAGGAAATTATATCAAGTTCAATTGGACAGCTAAAATACTGAAGCATCTACAACAAGATGGAGTTGGAACTCAGGCTGAAATCCATGTCAATATGGATGGAGTTCCCATCTTTAACGGATCCAATCAATGCTTCTGGCCAATTCTGGGGAACGTCAAAGGATTTGATGAGATATTTTGTATAGGAATTTATCACGGTTTGAAAAAGCCAGATAGCGTTAATGAATACCTTAAGAGTTTTATTGAGGAATACAATAACTTTCAAAAATCTATAGGACAGGACAGAGTGAAAATTGGTGCGTTTATTTGTGATGCTCCTGCTCGTGCCTTTATTTCAGACATTAAAGGTCATACAGCCTATTCTGGGTGCTCAAAATGTGTAACCAAAGGGATTCAGGTTGACAAAACTCTCGTCTATCCCGACACTACTGCAAATCTGAGAACCGATGCTTCCTTTCGGAACAAAGAAGATCCTCAACACCATAAAATTACTTCAATCATAAGTGATTTGTCCATTGATCTAGTGCGGGATATACCTTATGAGTATATGCATCTAATATGCTTGGGAGTTATGCGCAAATTGCTTGGGTTGTGGGTTAACACTAAAAAATCACCAGCCAGACTCCGGACGCACCAATTAGACCAAGCCAACATCAGGTTGCACCTCATATCAAAATATACTCCATGCGAATTTGCGAGAAAGCCAAGAACCCTCAATGAACTTGCTCACTGGAAAGCAACAGAATTTCGCCAGTTTCTTCTCTACACAGGACCAGTCGTTTTGTTTAATATTTTAACTCGTGACCAATATACACACTTCTTAAGTCTCTCAGTAGCAATCAATCTTTTAGTAAATCCGAAGACATACAAACTTTATAATGACTATGCACACGAACTTCTTCAAT